>OVBE01004090.1:814-24938 GCA_900406425.1 Iberis pinnata | reverse complement strand
TTTGTATGGTTCTGGTCATTTGTCCTAAAATGTATGGTAGTTAAGCGAACTTCCCTTGTTTTTTAATACAGAAATATGTTCTTTTATTTTTTATTTATAAAAAGGTATTTTTATTCATATGAACCATTCATCTTTCACACAAAAAAATCACCATTCACATGAATTATTCATCTTTCACACACAATTCACCATTCACTGGAGAATTTGACATTCACTATTCACAAACAATTCACCATTCACAAAATGAAAAATACTTAAAAACAAAAACTTTTATAAAGTAAATTTTAACAAACCTTTATAGTACCATATTATCAAAAACCTAAATAAAAATTATAAATGTGATTCATAAAAACAATAATATATAGTGATTAACAAAAAATATTCAAAAATTTTCATCGATAATTTTATAAAATCGGCGATTGGACATGCAATCTTCTAGGGCTTTTTATTCTTTCCTTTTCTTGCTTCTACGACAAGCTTCGCTGGTCATTTGGAGGCTACCGGCCCCATGGGCTCTCCGCCTCCGCCGCTAGGTGGGAGTCGAACCCTTGGTCGGCAGTGGTCAATAATTCCAACTTACGTAATCTTTCTAGTGTTCGTCCAGATGCTTCTATCTTCAATGGTGTTGCTTCTGTTGTAGTACATTTGGCTCTTGTCTCTGATATACAGCCAGTTTGGAATAGTTACTTAGTTGGCTACTTCATTGGTCCGACGCCACACATCGGAAAAGTTCATGCTATCGTTAACCGGCTTTGGAATCGTGATGGCAAAACATCAAAGATTGATGTTCAGTTCATCAAAGCGGACACCAGCTTGTTTAAAATAGATTCCCCTTATGTCTGTAGCAGTATCATTCATAGGAAGTATTGGCATATTTATGATGTATTACTTGTTGTGCAGGAGTGGAGTCCTTCTCGTTCTCATCAAAAACCGGACATGACAGCAATGCCACTATGGGTGGATTTTTGACATGTCCCGGATAATCTCTTATGTTATGCTGGATTAAAGTTCCTGGGAGACATTGTAGGGGATGCGCAGAAATTACACCCTCTCATCGAACGATGTATGCAATTAGATGTTGCTCGGATTAAGGTGGTCATCAACTTCGAAAAGCAGTAAACCGAGAAGATCCATCTCGAGGCTGAAGCGATTCTTGTGCTCGTTTCCTACCCTTGGTTGCCGGTTTGATGCACCTCTTGTCACTCATGGGGCCATAAACCACAAGACTGTAAACTAAATGCTGGCTTGCATCAAAAGGATACAGGCTCTCACCAAGAGAATCAATATGTTCATGCCTCAATCAATGCACCTACAAACAATATACTACCTTCACTAACCTTACAGCCCAACAACAATGCCACAAAATTGATTCCAGCATCGATAATTGATCTTTTACACAATAATAATACCCAAAGTACTTCCTCTGTTACCGATTCTAATGTCTCTGTTTTGTGTGAAGGTACACACGACAATTTGGACTCTTCACAATCACAGCACGTGTCCTCACCTTATATTGTCTCTCTTACCGACCCTTCCCTCGAAGCTATTCCAAAGGATGTAGTAGACACTAGCACAATCATTAACTCTACGATCGTTTCTCCTTCATAAGAAGCAGATCGTGAAAACTTCCAAACTCCTGGAACGATGATTGGTCCACAGTGACTCGTGGAGGACGATCATCTCCTAAGTCTCCATCGAAGTTGCTGAAACCAAATGATGATAAGTTACTCCCCATCTCGCTTTTCCCCTCTTGCGGAGGAGAAAAAGACAAAAAGAGGAGGAGAAAATATCGGACACTAAGCAAGAGATAATTGCCAAGACTAGAAATGCAGCAGTCTCAAAAACCAATGCACGTTCAAAGTCAAAAGCTTCAATCCCTACTCTTGCCTCTCGTAAATTATCCAAACAGGGTCCCATGAAAAAGCATTCTAATTTCTCCTTGCGGAGACACTAATGTGATGTCATTATTCGCTTGGAATACCCGAGTATTTAATCAGCCTTTGAAGCACACTATAGTTCGCCATTGGATTCAATCAACCTCACCTAAATTTGGTTGTCTTCTAGAAACTCGGGTTCAATCGTCTAACTTCTTACAATTAGTTCAATACGCTCTACCAGATTGGAGTGTTCTACACAACTATTCAGCCCATCGGTTTGGTCGGATTTGAGTTTGTTGGAAGGATGGTGTAGTGGTCACGCCTATTCTTATCACTTCTCAATTATTTACTGTTTTAGTCACACTATTATGAGGTGACATAATTTTAATTTCTTGTGTTTATGCTTCAAATTTTCAGGCTTCAAATTTTCAGGCTGACATGACATTTTTATAGGACTCTCTTTGTCAAAGTCTTCTAATCTATGGCTCTACCACTGTCCCCTGGATTATTTTAGAAGATTTTAATGAAATTCGTGCGGATTCGGATCACTCTAATTTGATGTCTCGTAATCGTTTTTACGCATGAATCAGTTTCAAGAATTTGTGCATGAATGTGATTTGACCGACCTCGAGTATCTTGGTCCCTGCTTCACTAGGTGAAACCATCAATCAGCCAACCCAATAGCTAAGAAGCTTGATCGAGCTTCTATTAATGATACTTAGACCTCCCTATACTCCCATGCCTACGCCGCTTTCGAAGCTTACGAAGTATCTGATCATGCTCGCTGTGTCATTCACTTTGCTTCTCACACATCTTTAGTTCGTAAGCCTTTCAAGTTTAATAATTTCTGGATTGATGATTCTTGTTTTTTAAATGTTCTCAGGTCGCATTGGCATTCAACCGCCCCAGTACATCACTCTCGGGTAGCCTTACGCCTTCTTCACGTGAAACTCAAGACTCTCAAGTTTCGTCTGCGCCATCTCAACTCCACCACCTACGGTGATCTTAGTACTGGTGCTCGGGCAGCCCATGACCAGCTGCTCATTACCCAAAACCAGGTCCTTTCTCATCCAACTGAGAGTTCGATGCGAGGAGAGGAAGATGCTGCTCGGACATGGTGCACTCTGGCATCTTGTGAGGAGCGTATATACCATCAAAAATCAAGAATAAGCTGGCTGCGCCATAGAGATCAAAACACGGCGTTCTTTCATCGTGTGACCAAATCTTGTTCCTCCCATAACACTATTTGATGCCTCTTGCTCCCTTCAGGTACCCTCACCACATATTTGTCCACTATTAAAGTATGCTCAATGCTGCTGCTATATCTAGTTTATTTGGCTATAATCCTCATTTTCATTCCATTGGTCTCACCCATGTTAGTTTTGCAGATGATATCCTAATCTTCTCTGATGGAAGGCGAGACTCGTTGAAAGGCATACTTGACGTTATGGACAGGTTCGGAGCAACATCAGGAATACGTGAAAATTTTCCAAGTCATCCATCTATCTCCCAGGATCACCATCCCCAACCTTACGGATTCTCATAGAGTCTCCAGACCTTTCTCTCGGTTCTCTCCCGGTTTGTTACCTGGGGCTCCCATTAACTACTAAAAGTTTGCCTGCAACGGATTATGCTCCTCTAATAGACCGTGTTCAATCTTGCATCCTCCTGGTCCGCAAAATTACTGTTGTTTGCGGGTTGTCTTTAGCTTATCAATCCAGTCATCACTCGTAGGTCAATTTCTAGCAATCGGATTTCCGCCTTCCAAAATCTTGTCTAGACCAAATCAATAGCTTGTGCAGCAACTTTCTCTGGTCAGGTACAACTACTAATTATTCAATGTCCAAGCTGTATTGGAATGATGTATGCAGGCCAAAAGATGAAGGAGGACTAGGGATATGCCGTTTAGAGGACACCTTAATGGTCAATGCTCTATCTTTAATATGGCGACTATTTGCTAACCCATCTTCACTATGGCGAGCATGGACCCGACAATACCTTCCAACTTGTCGGGTCCGAGGATGGCCACACAACTTTTTGGGATGCCCCTATAACGATCCGATGATCTTGGATGTGGCACAATCTTCTTAAACTTCTTTCTGGTTTGATTCTTTAACTCCTTTTGGTTCTTTGTTCCAACTTGCAGGTGATGCAGGTATTCAGGAATTGGGTATCCCATGACTCGCATCTGTTGTTGACGCGGTTTGCTCGGAACACTGGTGCATTCGTTTGTCTCGAGTTCCACAGTTCTGAGACCTTCAGGACAGTATTATATGTCTCCCATGCCCTCAACCTTCAGCCAACTCTGACACTCCACTTTGTCGTCACAAGAATGGCGATTACAAGGACAGCTTCAATGCTTCTTCAACCTGGTAGCAAATTCGGCTACACTCTCCAAAGAAACCATGGTTTTCATCGATATTGTTTCCTCAATCCATTCCTCGCTATGATTTTATCACTTGACTTGCTGTGATGGACAGGTTATCTACAAGTTATAGAATGAGAATGAGAGATCATATAATCTTTGCATGTCCATACTCGTACACCGTCTCGGAGCCAATTGTCATACCTCTACTAGCGCATCACACTAACCCAGATTGGAGCCTCACCCTCACCTCTTTACGTTGCCAAGCACTCACCAATGTTGATCGGGTTATTCTTCGGCTTGCTCTCCAGACAACGGTTTATACAATTTGGAGAGAACACAATACCGGATTCATGGGCAATTAACTCGGACATGCGTTTATCTTCATTCAATCATCATTCGGATCATCACTGACCGTATAGACAGTCTCCGCTACAGTCCTGAGTCGAAGCTGTCGTCTTTAGCTCATCGGTTGTCAACCCTTCACACCCTATCTCGACTTCACACATGATGTGGTTCATGGCGCAATTTTTCTCAATCTTTTCTATGGCTTTAGCAGGGTATAAGGTTTGTACTCTTTTTTCTGACTCTAGTTTTATCCTATAGAATTTTCTAGAGCCAGGTTTTAACGCGGCAGCCTTATACCACACTACATCGGCATTCTTTCTTTCAATTAGCTCGAAATTCTATCATTTATTTTTTTCTTGTAAATAACTTTCTTTTTGATATCTAATATAAACATTTCATCAAAAACAAAATATATATTAGACCTCAAAAAGTTACAAAATTTTTTGGGATTAAACCTGAATAACAATAATATATGGTGATTAATAAATATATTAAATGGGATTAACAAAAACTTACAAAAAATTTTGGCAGTTATAAAACTTTTTGGTGGAGCATTCTTTCTACTTTGCATAAAATAACCAAGCCTAATCCAAAAAAGTTTTGGGTTAGGCTTGGTTTTTACTCGCTAAGGCTATTTGCGCAACTATTTATTTTATTGTTTCATATGGCTTGTTATGTTTGCAACTTGATTTCTTAACTCATTAGATCCAATATAAATTTGAAAAAATTACCTAGTGTACCATAAAAGACACCCCTAATTAACCATAATACCATGATGTACACACCTTTCGGACACTACCATATTAGCGACGGTAAAAAGTTGCAAATACCTCCATCTGACGCGCAAGCTTTTCAGTTTACTTTTTTAAATGTTTAAATTTTCTGCAGTAACCGTCATTCGCTTGTCAACTCACTCACACTTTCCGATTTCTTTCAACTCTCCTCTCCACTCCGAAAATCATCTCTCTCTCTTTAAAATCCGTCTCTCTTCTTTATATCTCTCTCAAATTCTCTGTTTTTTCTTCATCCTCTTCTGGATTTCATCTCAGTCCACTGATAATGTTTGCATCAACTAGCCGAAGGAAATCGAAACGAAAAAAAATGGATAATCAACATGCATTTGGCAACAAACAAGTCGAGGCGGTCCACGAGAGAGGTCCAGAGGATTTCATCTTCGATCCTTCAAAATCCTCCTAGTGGTCTGATTAACTCCTACTCGATGTCAAATTTTCTTCTAGATATCTACGAAGCCCTAAAAGGTACGCCAACCTGGAATACCTACAAGCTTCTTACTTTGGACCCTTACTGGAATTACCAGTACAAAAGTCCTCCCTATATGGGAAACTTGTCCACCATATGCTATGCAGATCTCTAATCACAGTCAAGAGACACGAAATGTGGTTTGTGTTTGTTGAAAATCCTTTTAGGTTCTTGCTTCATAAGTTTGGGATAGTGACTGCTCTACCGTGTGAACAATATCCTAGCCCGCAAGAAATTAGTAGATTGCAAAAACCTGTTGATCATAGAAACACTATTGGAGTGTTCTGTTTCCAGACGATGACGATAATATAAGTATAAAAGATATCGTGGACATGCTGAAGAATGATTTTATACTACCACAGTGGAACCGAATGCCATCGTGGCGTCAGAGAAGGCTTACCTTAGTTTTTATTTCCGACGGAGTCCTTATATGCAGCAAACAGCCCGTGTGTGCAACTTCTCCAATTGTAGAGATGGTGAAGGATCTCAAGTCATTCGAGGCTGATCCATGGGGTCGGGAGTCCTTCCATTTGACTCTGAGAATGGTTAAGCTTGGTGATAGGTGCAAAAACCTGAAGGCATTGGAGGACAAACTCAATCAATCCCATACAGCAGCACACGGGTTTCCTCTTGCCTTCCAATTGATTTTCTTTAAAGCAATTCCGGAATTAGACAGGTTTTTACCTGAACCTAAGGATCACAACACAATTACCAATGAAGTTTTTGAAATGTTATCTGCTCTTAAACTGTTCCACAATTCCAGAATAATGGAGGTTGAGAACATGGTCAATGTAAGTGATTGTAGACAAGTTTGTTTTTTGGTTTTTTCCTACTTGTTGACTGTTATCGAACTAAAAATGTTGTCTTTGAACTGATGCAGTTGAATGTCAAGCCTTATCTTGAAGACACGAAACATATCATAGACAACAATGTAAATGATTGGAATGACGAAGTGGTAGACAAGACAGTGGAGTACCTTGAATTCTTGATTGGTGAGAACTTCAAGTTTACTAAGGATATGGGGTTAGGTGGAAATGACAAGTGGCCATGGATATTTTTCGAGAAAAAGCTTAAGGGTAAAGCCAATAAACCAAAGGGAAAAGGAAAACAATGTCGTAGACAAGGAAAGAACAATGCGGAGGGAGATTGAAAAGAATCTGGTTTAGTTGATTTAGAAGTGGTGTATAAGCACATGGAAGCTCATAATGTTGCCTGTGATGCTGACATGAAGAATTATATTGAGAATATGGAGAAGACTCTGATGGACGAAATGATGGACAAGATAATCAGTGAGCTGCACTAGTCTGGCATTATTCGAGGCAAGAATAAAAATCTGAAAGAGACACATTTTGAATCACTAAGCAGCAGCTCTGAGAAGATAAACTCAAACAGGACGCATAAGACGAGTGCAGAGAATCTCGTGGACTACATAGGATGGGACAATATCAACATTGACAAAGAGACTTTTGTTGGTGATTTTAATGTCATTCAAGACCTTACAAAATCGATGGGAGCAGCATTTGCTGTAAGAGATCATCAAAACACAATGGTTTTGTTGACACTTATGTATGATGTTGTAATGCATAATTTTTTGTCTTTTAAATCAGACGGTGGACGAGAGGGATCATAATGTGCCTACGACAGGCCAGAAGCAAGACAAAGTTTTATCATCGGATAATGTAATTGCAAAATTGAATGTTTCCTCTATCAAACGTACATGACATAACATATTTAACAGAGACTTTTATGTGTCAGGACACCATTAAAAAGAATGCAGGAGATCCAGCTAATGTTTTGCATGTTAAAGTATCAGCGTCTCATTTTTCTAGGAGCCGTACTATAGAGTTACTGTTTGGAGATTCCTCTAACGAGGAGATTCCGCCAAACTGTCACACCTGTGTCTGTTGTCCTCCCCCAGCCTTTTCACGAATCGTTTAGTAAAGTTGACGTCTCACTGAAGAAAATTTTTATCTCTATGCTGAAAGCACACAAGGGAAAATAAGTATAAGTAGTTTAATCTAAACATTTTGTGTTTTCCCTTATTTGTCAAATATAAATAATAACAATATTCTTTTTGTAGAACTTACATTGTTGATGGACATTCGGTGGTNCCCCCCCCCCCCCGAAATGGATCGATACACCGGTCAGTCCTCAATAACTCATTTAGGCCCCTATTAATATCTTCATTGCTAA
Source organism: Iberis pinnata (assembly GCA_900406425.1). Taxonomy (NCBI): domain Eukaryota; kingdom Viridiplantae; phylum Streptophyta; class Magnoliopsida; order Brassicales; family Brassicaceae; genus Iberis; species Iberis pinnata. The sequence continues at coordinate 16,895 of OVBE01004090.1, read as the reverse complement.
AATTCTGTATATTTCATCATATTGAAGCACTGTTAAGACTTATCTAGCATAGACATGGGGATACGTTAGCCCAGAATGGAGTTGTTATACTTAATAGCTGGTTCATCCGTATGCTGGTCGATGAACATGTACATTTTATGAGTTGACAAACGGAAGAAGAATGGAAATGGAACTACACTATCAAAAACTCGGTGTAAGGTTTTGTCCCCAGCCAGTATACCAAATTACCTTGGTATTTTATGGTCCACACGGTTTACGCCCCTATGAATTGGGGGAAGGAGCATTATGTTGCACTTGTCATCGATTTGAAGCAAGGTAAGATTGAAATACATGACTCCTTCTAGCGCGTATATACCAATGAGCAGGTGGAAAAGATCATGAAGTCGGTGGAAAAAATTCTTGCAATGGTGGTCAATTAGTTGGTCAATACAGTTTCTCCTGCCATCTCTATTCCGGTTACCTTCCACCATTCCATACTACCTCATGTAACTCAAAATAGACGTTACGGAGACTGCGACCCTTTAAAAGTCAAATATATTGTGCTCCATGCGCAAGAGGTTGACTTCTTAGGAATAACGGATGAGATGGTGGACAACATGTACACTCGATATGCTATTGACTTGTATGAGAAATACATCCAGCCACTGATTTAGGTGGTCATTTGTCACTTTTTAACTTTCATAGTTTATGTTGTCTACTGGCTGTTTCTAACTTTTAAGTCCATTGTTGTTATTTCCTTCAGTTTAAAACCTAAACAATGTTGTAGTAATTTGAATGTTTCCGCTTTTTAACCGCTCTTGTTGGACATATAAGGCATATCAATTTTTATATGGACCAAGTTAGATTAGGTCCATATGTTTTAACATCTATAAAAAAGCATTAACTTCACCTTAGTTAACTTATTATCGTAAATGGAAAATTTCTTTATACTTCCCCATCTTCTTGTAAAAACGTCAGTTAAAGATGGACAGATTGACTTGACATTCTGTTTTCCATTAGATTGTACAATTTTCACACAGGCAGAATTAGATTAGGTCCATATATTTCAAATGGTCATTTAGGAATCAAATGAATTTACATAACTTAGTTAGTACATTTCTTCATCAATAGAAAGTTCATTGCACTTGTCCATCTTAATAAAAATGTCATCCAAAGGTGGACAAATTAACTTCACATATGTTTTCCATCAGAGTGTCCACCATAAATATATACGAACACTCGATTACGTAAATTGGCCATGACCCACATTACTTGACTAAAATCTTAAACATAATATTTCCTGCCAATATATAAATTGGGTTTCAAAATTAGAACACAACAAAATCATATCTCATGTGTTCTTTCATCATGACGTGAAAGGGACAAAATTAATATTCTTTTCTGCCAGAAAAATCTTGGCAACCTACATATTTCCATACCCAACAAAAAAACCAACCCCTTGGAATATGGATACTCCCAAAATACATTAATACCTACATATTTCCATACCCAACAAAAATAACCAACCCCTTGGAAGATAGATACTCCTAAAATACAGCGATACACTGCTCATCATTACCCGAAAAACGTATTCTCTTAAATAAGGTTTTTGCAGCTCGCCCTATTATATACATGCTTATTACACCTCATGCACTTCTGGTTAACCCACTATAATGTGTTTGTTCGTTACGTCAATGTTTATTGGGTACTCAATAGTTAGCGTTCATAGACACAATTTTTACCGGGTGTTCGCCTCGAGATGAAATTCTAGTAGTTCTTGGTCTACCTGATTCTCTTTTTGTCCTTGGTGGATGGACATCCTCTTCTTGGTCCGGGACATCCAAGTCATGCTCTTTTCCTGGTGGTAGAATTTTTTCTTTCCACAGTTTCTCCCACGTTTTCACAGAATAACACTCCCTGACAAGAGAGTAGATGTCTATATTCTTTATCCCAACACATGCTAGAGCATGACAAAATGACACCATAAACACATCGAAGACCCTACAAGTGTAAGTTTTTATTTTCTAAATCAATAGTGCAAACGCACCGATTACTATCATTAACTTGATAATTCCAGTCAGTTGTTGCGATGATAGCACAATCGGTTACGTCTTTTAGATGATCGATAAGCATGTCTTCAATTTCTGGTGTACGTCTCGAGGACGTTTTTCTTGATTTTTCTCTTTTTGTTCAGAACCAATTCAGCATCATGGTTCAGATGGATTCCACCATTGTTGTGATAGGTAATTCCAAGGCTTGTTGCAGTAAAGCGTTCAACGATGCTGATATGTTGCTACTTATAAGGATATAACGCATCCCCATGAAATATGCGAGTGCCCAATATCCACTAAATACTGTGCACAATTTCTGTTATGATGTTGTATTTCCTCAAACCAGTTTCGAAAATCACCCACTACGTATGCTCTTGCTGCGTTTGACACCATGGTTGCAAGTCCATCACATATGAACCAATGTTTAACGTTCCTACACAAGTGGATAACACAAGCACCATGTTTCGGAAGTGGATACATACTTCGTAAGGCTGCATATATAGACTGATGCATATCGGATATGAAGAAGAGATCCTTACTGTCCGTAATTAACTAAGACAATTTGGAAAAACCATGTCCACCCGGCTATGTTCTCACCATCAATTACCCCAAAAGCTAATGGAAATATATGGTAGTTGTCATCTTTTCCACTGGCCACAACCAGACAGCTTTGATATTTCCGTCTCATTTGCGTCCCATCGATGATAATCACTTTTTGTAGATACATAAAACCTGCTATTAAAGCCCCAAGAGCTAAAACAAGTACTTGAATAATGTACTTCCACTAGCTGATTTTACCATTTTTACAGCGGTGATTGCCCCTAGATTTGTTGCCTTCAACAAATGCAAATATGTAGACAAGAACTGCTAATTGTCTTCATCATTTCCTCTCGCCTTTATCATTGCAATCTCTTTGGTTTTCCAAGCCTTCATATACGATATAGTGATATTAAGCTCTACTAATATTAACGTTGGTATGTCGCATGCTCTAGGTCCTTTCTATCTATGGGCATATTTTGACTTTAGTAGCTCTTCTAGTATGTATGTTGTTTCCTTCTTACTGTATTTGAATCGTGATTCAACATCACATGTGTGTTTAAGATTTGTTGTTCTTATTTCGACATTTTTCGAGTCCTTGTGTTTTGTGGCATATATGATCCAGTCGCATTTCTTGTCCTCACATACCACAATCACTTTCTTTTTGTCTGAACTTCGAATATTGAAACTGAACAGCCTTTTCATCGAGTAAACATATATAGCATTATGCAATTTAGCTTTATTTTTGAACACTAAGCCAACATAGAGTGCATCGTCTGTCTTTTTTAAGTTCATGTTTGCTTTGTCACTTCTGATTAGCTTCACGTTGTCTCTAAAAGGCTCTAGGTCAATAATGAAAAGAAGGTTACCTTTGGACATGTATGTTGTCTCCGTATTAGGTATACCATCATTATCGCTACCATCTGGTCCACCAAAATTGCAAAGTTGTTGTCCATAGAAAGGAGCTACGGCCAAGCTATCCACATGCACTTCTCCACACAGTGCCTCTTCCTCGAAATTCATATTATGTCCCTCATTGAATATCACAATATCTTGTCCATCGATTAAAGACTCTTCCATTTCATCAAATTTCAGGTGTCTTTTCACCGAACTATCTCCAACCTCAGGACCACCACATGGTAATAAGTCTTGTACTCCATGTCTATGTCCTTGTGACTCGTCTCCGAAAATCGCGATGAGTTCCTCTCCACACCCTCTGGAAACATGTCTTTCAGTAGCAGAATATCCACGGACAGATTGTCCTCCATGACCGTAACCACCATGCTGTCCTTGTCCACCAGAATACAACCCGCTGTTATGTCTCGCAATGGACTCAAATGTCTGAATCAGATCAACATGTCCACCAAGAACATGTCCCCCTTCGGAGACCACATCATACAATCACAATTTAAATGCAATGAGTAAATACTCTTACCTTTAGAGAATCATTCAGCTTGTCTACAGAGATGAAGCTGAAGAAAATGTTTTCTATATTAATTGTGTATGAGAATGCTATTATCCAATGGGCACAGTAATTAATGCCATTAATTATCTCTGAAATGTCCTGTCACATCATGTCCATAGACGACCCACACCCTTTTTGGCGCCAACTTCTTGCAAGTTGAAAGAGTGGCACGATGGTAATTAATCGCAGGGGCGGGATCGTAACTCATTGTGTACTAGATTTCCACACGTTTATGTTACTGTGGGAAAGTTGCGGTCCATTTGGCATTACCTCCGCAACCTTTTATGGCATTGCCAAAACATTTCCCTATAAATTTTTGCATGAACTTCCTTTATAGCCCTTTTTTCTTCCACTTTTGTTTCTATTTGGCGTTTCAGTAGTTGCCTAATTAATATTTCTACATTATTAGATAGGATAGATTTGCTTGAGGATTCTTTTTTTTCTGAATACTTTGGGGTATTTGGTTAAATTCTTGTTGTTGTTCTGACTTTTGATGGTTAAAATTGTTCGGTCTTTGTTGAGCATATGTTCTTGTGTAAAAATTTCCACCTTGAGATTTAGGTTAGGTATGGTAGAACTAGTCATGTTGGTTATCCATTATTAAGGTTCTAAATAGAATTGAATGATTGTTAAAAACATATTGCCTTGGTTAGAAATTTTGCTGTTGGTTTTTTAACATAATTAATCTTTTCAACCAGCCGAACCTCTTTATAGATTGTTCCTCCTTGATTTAGATCTTGTTAAAACAATGATTGTTATTGTTGGTTTCCCTCATTCACAAAGCAAACAGTCTTTTGTTGGTCATCAATTAGTTTGTTCATCTTGGTGTTAATCTCATTCCATTTCACATCCATAATTTTACTAAATTTTGAACCAATTGAAGAGTTTTATTATCTACATTATAGTCTCCACCATAGTTTTGGTTATTTTGTGCTATATCTATTAATATTCAAATTTTTTAAAACTTAGACTTGCAAAATTTCCCTAGTTTGCTTTGCCTAAAACATCTCTACACTTTTCTAGAACTCATTGGTGAAAGAGTCCTAGTACGGCTTTGCCCGACACTCTAGGATGTAAAAAAATGTCTTGTATATCCCTTAAGTCTTTCTCATACTTCACACTTTCTTCGCTACATTGCGTAAAACTATTTATGTCATTTGTAATCTCCGTTGATGTTTTCTCTGAAAAGAATTTAGTTTCTTCACATGTTCTCAGGTGGTAACTAAATTAAAAAGAATGTTCTTTTCCATGTAAAAACTTTATTGCCTAGAGAGAATGGAAAAAGAAGCATTCTTACAATGTCTTCAAAAACACCGTTTATAGTAATAGTTCTAGATACCCTTTTAAATAAATCTAAATGATCCAATGAATTCCCCACTTGAAAACCAAAATATTTTTTGTTTAAACAATATAAATGAGTCAAGCTTCAATCTCTAAATCATCATTTGGAATATCTGGAAGTTGGATTCCGGTAGTTATTTTCCTATTCATAAAAAAAACATATATTCTTCTTCGTTCTCCCCTCTTTGGACAATCCTAATCTCTTGAGCTCGATTTTCTTGATAACCCATATTTATGTATTGCACTTATAAAAGAGAAAAATGAAATAGAATGGAAATTAGCAACTAATTAATTAAAAGTAGAAAATAAAATTGAAATTAAAATCAAAACTAAGAATGAGATTACACCTAAAATAAAATTTGAAATTTAAAATAGAAAATAAAATCCGATAATTATATATATACAACGGTTTAGACCCTGCTCTAGATTGCCGGTTTGGCAAAATAATACAAAATATAGTTAAGAAAAATTACTTTGAACCTATTGATACTAAAATCTATTCCCAAAATGATGCCATTTTATATAAAGGTTTTATATGTCTTCAGGTTAAAACTTTGGTAAGCTTAACGCGTTTTGAATATTACCGTCAATTGTGATAGTGTGAGTATTTAAGTTATCAAATTCCCCAAAGAAATTATTATCCCAATAGATCATCCTAATAAAATGATTATCTAATCTAAAAATATTATAATCTTATGGTTGTCATGCTATAATCAAAATAAAAAACGATAAATAAAATAAAATCGAATACAGAGAGGGTTTATCAATAAAAAAACTGTAGGTTTGGTATTATCATTCTTAACATGATCAATCCTTGGATTATGTAAATATGAAATAATATCATGTAAGTAATTGAATCAAGGGCACAACCACAAAATAATTAAATCACTAAAAAAGTTTAGAGCAATGTTGCATCACTAAATCATGTGTTAAAAGGCTTGTACGGGAGGTTGACCAAAAAAAAAAGGCTTGTACGGGAGGAGGTGTCACTTATACCCATATGCAATTGTAACACACATTAACATTAAATTGTATAACCTATCAAACATCCTAGACAACTAATTTCTCATACCAGGAATCGAGTGACTCATACATAGATTTGTCGACGAATCTCAACGACCACTTTTCTAGTGTGAGATTTGATATTACTCGGATTTAATGCTTTATAGTGGATGTTTTTACCTGCTATTTGGCATTATCCGAGTGTTTTCCTTGTGTTTTTAGCATGATTTCGGGACTCTAGGTGGTTGGGACGTTCTGGAGAGAAAATGATGGTTTTCAGAAGAATTCAGGTGCAAATGGACTAAATGAAGATGGAAGCATCGATCCAGGTTGAAGAATGATCAATCCAGACTTGTAATTATGAGGAGATTGATCTATCCTATCATGGATCGATCGATCCAAGCTCCTAGAGAACCTACAGAATCGATCGATCCCCTTTGATGCACATATCGATCGATCCTTCAGTGGATCAATTGATCCATTTACACGAACAAGATTGAAATCAGGCAAAAAGACGCATTCGTCCTCAAGACTTGTTAATGGTTTTTATTTATTGGTTTTCTATTTTCCTTTTATTTTGAGACTATAAAAGCCTTTTGGGTTATTATTTTTAGAATACACATTAATTATTATCAAGGAGCTTTTAGAGAGAAGGGATCTACTTTGTATTTGAGAAGATTTATGAACTCTGATTCATTTTAATTACAATTTGGTCTTTGAATTCTGCAATGTTTACTCTTTCTATGAATCTGTTTTAGTTATCATGTTTGAGTAGTCTAATTGTTAGGTTTTAGGATTTTCCAGGAAAACCAGGTTAATTGTTAAGGGTTTGATAGAATGGATTGAAATTATTAGGTTCTCAGTCTAGATTTATTCATATTGCATGAATGAGAGTAGCTAACTAGATCGTTGATCTTAGAATTATAAACACAAAAGGATTTGGTTTAGAAGTCTGATCTAGTCTAGATTAATAAGTCCCTTTGCTTGTGAGAGTATTGTCTTAGGGGCTTATGAACATATCGAATTTGAATTGAAATGCATGTTTAAATCATTTAAATACGGCGGGAGTTTTTCTTTAGTGATTTAAACATAGGGATCTAGTACTTTGGGAGAAGATTAGTCCATTGTTGTTTTTTGAGTTGGGAACTATTTTCAAAGAAAACCATGCATGTTAACCTTGAATTTTAATCTGAATACCTGTGGAATTCCCTATCGCCTAGCGTTTTCGTTATTTTCTTACAACTGCTTTTAATTTAGCGTTATTATTATTTTCTAACCACAACCATTACTTTAATTTGTTCTTAGCTTAATTTGATTTTAAACTGAGAGTCGTACATTCTTGGTCTCTGTGGATTCGATTCCTCATATACTACTGTATTTGTTGTGCACTTGCAATGAATATATTTGGGTTAAAATCTGAGTGTATCAAGTTTTTCGCACCGTTTTCGATGACCAATACAGTGCCTCTTATGGTTTCTTTACAGTTTAGTCTAGAAATTTTTCTTTTTACAATACTCATCTCATTTCTTTGTTCATGATTTCTTTTTACATGTGAATGATCCGAAGATCTACCAAATCTAAGGAATTACTCAGTCCCAGTAACAAAGATCTCTTGAATTTAGAACGCTCAATCCAAAAATCAAGAAGAAACGCACAATCTTCCAACGAAATGGGGGATAACGTCATTCCTAATCCGGTCTTTCCTGAAGATTTGAACGATCCACCACTTCAATTTTGTCAGTTTCCGATTGAAGAGGTCTTTTGTACAATAACCCACCTCCTCCTCCAGAAGTAAACAATGCGATTATCAACCCGATAGGCAGAGGAGATGAAGTCAATCAATTGCCACAGGGACAACAAATAGGTGGTAATGGTAATCAGTTAGGACCTAACTTAGTTCTTGTAAATGACCCACCAGAACAGGTCTTTAATCACCCACCTCAACAGAACAAGGTTCTAGTTGGAGATTTCAACAACCCTGAAGCCTTCCTTGCTAACAGAAATGCACTTCACCATCGTCCACCTCAACGCCAGGACTATAATTTCCCATTCCAGCTCGTTCAGCTAATTCGCCAGAATCAATTACATGATTTTCCTATCGAGCATCCCATGGATCACATCAATAGTTTTGAAAATATATGCACTACTGTTCAGATCGATGGAGTCTCTAAAGACTTTATGCATTGTAAGCTTTTTAATCACTCACTAGCTGACAAAGCTCTCATATGGTTGAAATCTCTGGCTGCTAACTCCATTGAAACTTGGGATGACTGTAAATCCAAGTTTCTAGGAAACTTCTACACCCCTACTAGGACCAACAATCTTCGAAGAAAGATATCTCAGTTTCAGCAAGGTCCTACGGAGTCCTTCTTTGAGGCATGGGATCGATTCAGAGAGTACCTTAGAGATTGTCCTCATCATGGGTTTTCTGGGCTAAATTTCTTCAACACGTTTTACAGAGATGTCGAACCGCAATATCGACTTTCTCTAGATACAGCTAGTAATGGAGATTTCATGGCTAAGCTAGTGCATGAAGCATATCAGCTGATAGACAATCTAGCTGCCAGTAACATCAACCATGTCTAGACTATGATAGAGGATGAAGATCAGTTGGATCAGAATCCTCTGAACTAGCTGAAGTGAAAGGGCTTCTTACTCGACTTCTCAAGAACCAGAATCAGAGACAAGTCAGTTACTGAAGATGAAGAGAAGATTGAAGTAGATTGCTTTGCATTCCAAGAACCAGAATTTTTGGAAGATGAAGTGAGCTACATCAATAGCCAAGGTCAGAGAATATATTACCAAGAATCTAATCCAGGTTTCAACAAGGGAAATCTTTCACGGGGTATTAAAAACACTGGACGAAATGGTTTTCAACGAAATTGGAATAAGATCTTTGTTCAGAACTACAAGTCAGGCGGTTTTCAACAGCAATCTCAGCTTGTTTATCATCAAGCACCTCCACCATAGGTTCAGCAGGAGAACAAGATGGAAGCCATGCTCCAAAAGATATTGGATGGTCAACAACAAACTGAAAGGAACATAAATGTCAAGATGAATAGTATGTACAATTATTTGAACCAAAAATTCGAAGCATTGTGCACTCATGTTAAGCATTTGGATACTTAAGTTGCTCAAACCGCTGAAACTGTCAAGAGACCAACTAGTTTTCTTTCTGCGATCTCTGGTTCAATTCCCAAGAAAGAGTTTTTGAATGTTGTCACACTAAGTAGTGGGAAATCTTTGGCTGGGAACAAAAGAAAAGAGCATACTGGTGAAAATCTAGTAGAAGAAGTAGATGAATCTGCATAAATGCAGAATTGAAAAAGCCTAAAAATGATGCAGAGGCAGCAATCGATCGATCTCCCAAGGGATCGATCGATCTAAACTTACAGGAAACCCAAGATTCATCAAATCGATTGATCCATGTTCAAGGATCAATCGATCCAGCTAAAACCGGAAGCTCTGGAAAAATCGATTGATCGATCCTTGATGGATTGATCGATCCGTCGGTCCAGAAATCGAAAAACAAGGAGATAGATTGATTCCCTAGGTGATCGATCGATCCCATCTCCCATAATTCTGAAGTTCTAACTCGAGTTTATAAAGCGAAAGTTCCATACCCAGTCCAACCCAAGAAGTCTAGAAAAGATCTAGAGGATGCTAAGTGCAAGGAGATGATCAAGGAATTGACTGTCAAATTACCATTCTCTGATGCTTTTCAAATGATTCCTTCTTTAATGAAATATGTCAAAAGCATGCTCACCAGCAAGATCACCTTAGAAGAGGGAGCAATGATGATCACAGAAGAATGCAGTTCAATCTTACAGAATCGCATGCCTAAGAAATTGGGAGATCAGGGAAGCTTTGTTCTATCAGTAGAGATTAGTGACATCACATTCGCTAGATCTCTTTGTGATTTGGGATCTAGTGTGAACCTTATGCCTTTATATTTGGATAAAAGGTTGGGTATGACGGACATCAAAGGTACCAAGATCTCACTCATCTTAGCTGATCGTTCTGTGAAGTATACCGTTGGAGTTCTTGAGAATCTTCCTGTAAAGATTGGGACAGCCTTTGTGCCAACCGACTTTGTGATCTTAGAGCTTGGAGAAGAACCAAAGGACCCTCTTATATTGGGAAAACCCTTTTTAGCAACTGCTGGTTCTATCATTAATGTAAAGAAAGGAAAGACCGATCTTCATTTCGGTGATATGGTGATGAAGTTCAATCAACAAGAGGTTTTAAAGAAATCATCCTTTGATGCCAAGTGTTTTTGGGTTGAGACCATTACTGAGGATGTTGAGGGAGTTTTTGATGACTTTTTGTTTGATGATCCTTTAGAGATTGCATTGACTAACGCTACTAATGAGTATTTTCCATTTAATGATGATGTTTCAGGTTATACCAAGATGTTAGATTCTTGTAGGCGGATTGAGGAGATGACCGACTATGTAGAATTAGGGGAGACATCTGCCAAGTCTCCACCTACACCGTATCCTGCACCACTTACTGATCCATGGAGTGAGTTGAAAGCTCCAAAGATGGAACTCAAAACCCTCCCAGCAGGGCTAAAGTACGCATTTCTAGGTCCTAATTCTACATATCATGTGATAGTGAATGCCAACTTGAATAACGTAGAGACCACCTTACTTATTTCTAAACTAAGAAAGTATCATAGAGCTCTAGGTTACATCTAGACTTGTGTATTCTAGGATACATCTAGAAGATGAATCTAAGACTTTTGTAGAACATCGTAGGAGGTTAAATCCTGACATGAAAGATGTTGTTAAGAAAGAGATAATGAAACTTCTAGATGTATGAATTATTTACCCTATTTCTTATAGTAACTGGGTTAGTCTTGTGCATGTCGTTCCTAAGAAAGGAAGGATAACAGTTGTTAAGAACGAGAATGATGAGTTGATTCCAACTAGAACTATTACATGTCATAGGATGTGTATTGATTACAGAAAATTGAATGTTGCAACTCGAAAAGATCATTTTACTTTACCTTTTATTGACTAGATGCTTGAGAGATTGGCTAATCACCCTTATTACTGTTTCTTAGATGGTTTTTCAGGTTTCTTTCAGATCCTGATTCACCCAGACGATCAGGAGTTGACGACATTCACATTTCCATTTGGAATCTACGCTTATTGCAGGATGCGTTTTGGATTGTGAAATGCCCCAGCTACCTTTTAAAGATGCATGATGTCCATCTTTAGTAACCTTATTGAAAACATCATGGAAGTATTCATCGATGATTTCTCTGTCTATGGATCTTCCTTCGATGTCTGTTTGCTAACTTGTGCAAGGTTCTTCGCAAATGTGAGGAAAACCATTTAGTGTTGAACTAGGAGAAATGCCATTTCATGGTGACTAATTGGATTGTGTTAGGACACAAGGTTTCTGAGAAAGGTATTGGGGTTGATAAAACTAAGATTGAGGTAATTACTAACTTGCAAGCACCCAAATGCATCAAGGATGTTCGCAGCTTTTTAAGTCATGTTGGTTTCTACAAGAGGTTCATTCAGGACTTCTCAAAGATTTCTAAACCTCTTACAAGCTGTTGTGAAAGGTTTTCAAGTTCGAATGGGACGACGATTGCCAATCCGCCTTTCTAGCAATCAAAGAAGCTTTGGCAAGTGCTCCAATTTTTCAACCACCAGACTGGAAATTACCTTTTCAAAGATAAGAAGCTCCATGTCATTCAATATGCCTATAGGACTCTTTATTTAGCCACTACAAGAAATATGCGTTTTCTTAATGGTTGAAAAACGCAATCGTAGGATTGCATAGCGGATAATTAAACGCTCTGACAGCGCCCGTCATTATAGGTCGGACACTTTAGATAGCGGAGTTAATGTATGCTATAATTATTAAAGTTACGATAGCGTAGTTGAAGATGCAATTTTTTATTTTTATAATAGCGTCGTATATTTGTTATTAAAGGTTTTTAATAATAGCTTTAGTTTTATATATTCAATAGTGTTGGATTTGTATTATAATTAGATTCCATCTGTAGCAGTTTGTATTACAAAGATAGCAAACTATTTGTGCTGTTATTGTGTTGTAATTATAATATATTTTTGAATTGTTTGTCAAATAAAATAAAATTTTAATTAATTTATTATATCCATAAAACATTTCCATGTATACAAAAATAGCAGCATTTCCAATATAAAAACAATAATACCTATCAAACATCACCAAGACTATTTCAATCTACTACCAATAACCCTTCACAATCATTCCTAACATATATACTACTATCATCAGCATCTTCATCACTTTTTCCATCATCTATTTCTTAGATAGGCAATGGTGCGCCAACTAAATCCTCCATTGTTTCTAACTCATGATATCCTCTAGGCGGTGCTCTCATTACAACATACCAATTTGAAGAATCATCTTCCCTAGAGTAGAAAACATGTTTTGCTTGAGTAGAAAAAATGAATGGATCTTTCAAATATGTTGTTTGGTTCATATATAGGTTCACAAGAGTGAAACCATCTTCTTCCTTCACACCATTACCTTTGTTTGCCCAATTGCATCTAAACAATGGTACTTTGAACATATGGTAGTCAAGAAGTAAAATCTGCTTTATAACTCTGTAATATGTAAGCATATCAGCTACTTGTCTTGTATCTCGTGCACTCGATCGACACATACTATACGCTTCATAAGTTACTCCACTGTTCTGCGTCTTCCGCTTCACCGCATCTGTAAGAAATCTATGCCCATTACAGATGAATCTGTTATGTGATAAAGCAACATTTCTTGGTCCAAGTGCCAACCACTTTATCTCCTTAGAATATGTTTGTGTTGTGTCTGACCGAATTTGAATCAGGGAAAACATCATACTTAGATAGAGCTCTCATTTCAATAAGAAAAACGAGGCCTGAAGCAATTTCAAATTTACAAATCATGTTCCAATCAAATAAACCAAGAAGCAATCAATAGGCAATGAAGACAATAACTTAGAACAACCAATATCAAAAAAAAAAGCTGGCCTGAAGCAATTCGAAATTTGCAATTCATGTTCTAATAAAATAACTAATGAACATAAACTCTAGTTAAAATGTAACCTTCGTTTTTATCCATTCTGCAAAAAGTTCAGTATGATTCTTCCACAACAATGTTTCATTTCTAGCTTATTTAGCATCAGTAGCTTGTAATTCTTCCAAATGCATTCTGATTTGACAATAAAAACTGTTTGCTTTATAAAGTTGTAATTGACATCCTTATTAACAGAATGGGTAACCGCTTACTGCACATAAGGATCCATAGAAGCCATGTTCATCAGCACATAACGATGTGAAATGTCTCTATCTTTGTCAGAAAGGGTGACCTCTACAGCCCTTGCTAGTGGTCTACCTTCAACCACCATTCCATCATCCTCAATATCTTCGTTTCGATTAACTGCTTCTTGAACTGGTAATGAATTTTGCAAGAATTCTAAACAAAATGCCATGCATTCTCCCGCTAAATACCCTTCAGCCATACATCCTTCCGGCCTTGCATGATTTTTCACGTAAGCCTTTAGTGTGTTCATGTACCAATAACTCAGTCAAAATATATGAATGGTAGTCAACCATCATTACAAAAGATAAATTGAAGAAAATGTGTTAATAATTTATGACTTATAGTCAATCCTCATTAGAAAATATAAATTGAAGAAAATGAGTACATCAAACCTTTCGAAAGGATACATCCATCGAAAGTATACTGGTCCTCCCTGGCGTGCCTCCTTAGATAGATGTATGGGAAGATGGAACATTATATCAAAAAGGGATGGGGGGAAGAACCGCTCTAGCTGACAAATTGTTTCCACAAACTTTGTTTCCATCTATTGGAGTTTTTTCGGGTCAATGATACGTTGACACAATATGTTGAAGTAATTGGATAATCTGTTTATGGCATTCCTAGGTGATCTATGTAACAAACCTCTTATGGCAGCTGGTAACAGATTCTATATTAGCACATGATGATTATGCGACTTCAAAATACTTAAAATTGGAGGGTTCACAGAAACACTATTTGTAGTATTAGCACAATAACCATCAGAACCCCTGAAATTAGATAAACTTTTGTAGAAAATGGTCTTTTCTGACTTCGATAACCATTAGACTGCGGGAGGTAAGTAAGTTTTTTTTTTCCCTAACTTCTGTGTGCAAGTGATTTCTTATTCCAATATCTTCTAAGTATTGTCGCGCCTTTAACCCATCTTTTGGCTTAGCGTTTTGCATGAGTAGAGACAAAATAACATCTGACACAATCTTTTCAACGTGCATCACATCAATATTGTGACGAACAGGCATATCCTAACACATCAGTCATTTAAACGTTAGGCCTATTATAATACAACAACCAGAGGCTGTAGTTTAATTAGTCTGATTTACCTTCCAATAAGGGAGTTCAAAGAATATTGATCTCTTTTCCACCGCCATAGATCATTTAATTCTTCGCATTTTTTTTCCTGGACAATCTCATCATCTAACAAACATGTTCTTTTTCATTTTTTTTCTTTCTGCAAAGGTCTTCCAAAATCATTCTTAAACACTTTTAAACTATCGTATATATCAGCACCAGTTTGTATCCTATTAGCATTCCCTTTTTCAATAGTGTTGTCAAACCAAGCTTTCTTATATCTGTAACGGTGGCCTGGAGGTAGTTTTTTTCTGTTTCCCATATACACATACTTTCTGCTAAACTTTAGCCACCTAGCATGTGTATCCTTTCCACAGACATTGCAAGCTTGTTTCCCCTTCACTTTACATCCAGACAGTGTCCCTAATGTTGGATAATCACTTATAGTCCAAAGCAGTAAGGCTCTAAGTGTGAAATTTTCCTTAGCAAATGAGTCATACACTTGAATACCTTCAGTCCACAAATCTTATAAATCGTCTATTAATGGTGCTAAGTAAACGTCTATGTTATTACCAGGAGTTGTTGGATCAGGGATCAACATAGTCAACATTATGTTCTCAGCCTTTATACACATTGTTGGAGGAGTGTTATAGTTCACTAACAACACTGGCCAAGTGTTGTAATTGGTGTTTTGAAGAGAGAAAAGTTTCATCCCATCTGTAGAAAGTCTAAGTTTAAGATTCCTTGGTTCAGCATCAAAGTCTGGCCATGACTCGTTCACTTGTGCCCAAGTTATAGAATCAACAGGGTGTCGCATTGTACCATCACCAGTAGCATTGGTAGAATGCCAACGCACATCTTCCGCCATCTTTTTAGAATTGAACATCCTCCTAAATCTATCCTTGATTGGAAAATATCTAAGCATCTTTGCTGGAATCCCTACCTTAATCTCATTATTGTGTTTCTATTTCCCATCTTGAAACTTTGCATTTTGGACAACTTTCTAGCTCTTCAAACTCATTCCTAAAGAGTATGCAATGATTTTTGCAAGCATGAATATTATCGTAACCGAAACCAAATATTTTCATAAACTTTTTTAATACCATCGATACTCTTTGGAAGAACATTGTCTTCAGGTAGCATGTCATGAATTAAGACCAATAGTTGATCAAAGTAGTTCTTTGATATATCACTCTTAACTTTAATTCTATACAGTCCCATAATTGCCAAAACCTTTGAATATTTGATGCAATTTTGGTAAAATGGAGGTCAGCTTCTTTTAATATTTTCCTGAACTCAGATTCTTCTACTGGTCCATCATCATCATCATCATCAT
>OVBE01004089.1:11100-24941 GCA_900406425.1 Iberis pinnata | reverse complement strand
TATATATATATATATATATATATATGGTTTGGTTTATATAACTAAGAAATGAAAATTTCTCATGCAATTAAATTGTGAACCTTTTATCAAAATAAGAATGAAACAAAATAGGATACTCATATGTGTGTGTGTCAGTATTGTACGAGATTTTGAGACTTATTTGGCATGTTATAGGTCTGCAAGAAAATCTGGAACATGTCCAAATATATGTATACGATATTCTTTATTGTTACATGTTAATCAGAAGTGATACTATGATCCATTAGTTCAATATACCAGTTATCGGCTTTTAGATAGACTAAACTGTAGCACCTTTTTGTTGTTGTCAAAACACTAATTTTAACTTGCTAAAAGCAGGAATTTAATCTTTGATCTAAAAAACTACCACACTGGCACCGCTTTTGCTTGATTTATATGACCATAAACATTTGTAGAAGTTTGTTTTGTTCGTTATGTATGTTAACTAAGCGATGCAAATAATTGGTAGGTCATGCAAGTCATGGACATCTTTGGCAAAACCTCTAGTATGCAGGTTAATGTTCACAAGTCATCTATCTTCCTCACAGCCAATCTTCACTCCGATCTCCTATTTAACGTTAAGCACATGGGTTTCAAGTTTGATCAACTAGCAGTCCATTATCTAGGTTTACCTTTAACCACTAAGAGTTGGCTCGCAATGACTACGCTTTGCTTTTTGATCGTTTACGCAGGAGCATGTCCTCCTGGGCAACAAAGTTGGTGTCCTATGTTGGCCGGTTACCGTTAATATAATTGGGTGATAGTAAGTACTGTAAACTTTTGACAATTTGCGTTCCATCTTTCCAAGAGATGTCGTCGCGAAATTATTAGTCTGTGTAGTAACTTTTTATGGTTGGGCTCTCCAACAAATCATCACATGTCCAAGCTAGCGTAGTCGGAGGTTTGTAAACCAAGAAACGCAAGTAGTCTAGGCATCCGCAAATTCGATGATACATCTCTGGTTTTCTCTTTGGCGATCTTTTGGCGGTTAATCTCTAACACAAAATTTTTGTGAGCTTCTTGGAATAAGATTTATCTTATTTGTGCCTTAACTTTTTGGGACGTAACTCAAACGAACCGTGGATCCAAGATGTCGAGAAAGATTTTACAAGCTCGTCCTCTAGCAAAACAGTTTTCTCAGGTTACTATTGGAGATGGTCAGCTTGCATCTTTCTGGTTTGACAAGTAGTCTACGCTCGGACCTCTCATCAAACTCACAGATGATTCAGGTACTAGAGAGTTTGGTATACCAAGGCTTGCTCGCGTTGCCAATGTTACTATGCCCACTCTTGGCGTGTTTTCCACCCCCCGCCCCCTCGTGTTCCACTTCCCCGTTAACTCCATGCTCGCCTCACTAATTTGTTGCTTTTCAACTTCCTGGCCGAATCCGATATTCCCCTTTGGAAGCATGGTGACAAAATCTACAAACCGTCATTCTCCTCTGCCAACATCTGGGCCCAGCTAAGCCAATCTCATCGTAAACAATTGTGGTTCTCGACTATTTGGTTTCCGCAATCGATACCTCGTTATGCATTTATTTCTTGTTTTGTTGTTCTTGATAGGTTACAAGCAAATAAATGAATGCGAAGTTACTGTGCCTTATGTGGCGAACACGACATAACACGTGATCATCTTTTCTTCGCATACCCTTACACCGTCACTGTATGGTCTGATATCACCGCACCCATTCTCCGTCAACACCTTAATCCTAGTTGGCGTGTCACACTAATATCTCTCCGACACACTATCCACTCATTTCCACTCATTACTTGACTGTGTCCTTCTCAAGATGTGCTTCCAAGCAACAATCTACCATGTTTGGCAAGAGCGTAATGGGCGTTGTCATGGCAAGGCTCTCCATAGCGTTACATAGACACGCACTCTTTCACTGCATCAACGATTGAATAACGAGTCTTCGTTACACGCCGACCTCCCCATTATACAATCTCCAACAAGGATGGCTTTCTCTCCATGGCTGAATCCTCACATACTCTCACTGCCGGCTACACATGTTCTTACATCTTTGTACCGATATTCTATGCTATTTCCTTATGGTGGTGATTAATTGCTTGTACTTTTTTCTTTTGAATACTAATTTTATTCCACATGATTTGCTTGTATGAGGTAAAAGCGAGGCAACATTGATCACTCAACACACCATAAGGACTCTCTATTTGCTCTAAACTTTCTTTGAAAAAGTTCTTCTTACCTTTATAAATATTACATTACTTTTTGAATAAATAAACTTAACATTTCATCAAAATAAAAAATAAAATAAATATTTGATAGGTTTATCTAATTTAATTAAACTCCCATTTTTTTACATTAACTTTGTCTTTTATTTCGAACTAGAGAAAAGTCTACTAATAATATTTAGATTCTAAAAGTACAATAATGTATTTTATTAACTATGAAATCAATTATATATTAAAATATTCATTTAATTATTAATATTACTTACATAAACAGTGCCAAAAAATATACTTAGAAACACTAATAAATAATTTTCGAAGGATTCTAAAAATTATTGTAAATCCAAATTTAAATATTAATCTCATACCTAATTACCAACTAAAAAAATTTATTATGTCAAATCATTATACTTTTCTACTAAAAGTTTAGAATAGCTTATAATTGTAAGTATATAATAATTGCATATATTGAAATATTTAAATAAAAATAATACTAATGTTTTCCAAGTGATTAAACTTTCACTTTCATAAACACATTATGCGATAAGCTTTTTGGTTTTCACTTTCTAAGAACATACACATTAAATTTATAGTGGGTCATTATGTTGTTAAATTATATATATATATATATATATATAAAAAATATGTTCTTTGTTCGTAAATATGTAAACACTACCTACTGTACCTACCTACTCGTTTCTTAACAAAACGTGTTTATTGAGAAATACTATCCTGCAGTTTAATAACTAGGAGATCGAGGACCAAACCTTATAATGATTTTTAGAGTAGTCAAAAATATTTCTTTACAATTTTTACAACTAAAATCAGACTCAAATCCTAACCTACACTAAAATTGTCTCTAACATTAATTGGTACGTATGTAATAATGAAAGTACTTGAGCCTAAATGCCCATCAAAAAAGTAGCAAATATTACTAAAAGATTATGAGAAAATTGAAATTGTGTCTTAACCCAAGAAAAAAATTCAGTTATATGATTCTACAAACTTTTTTTTGCTTAATGATATATTACCCAACAAAACAGAGAAGCCAAGGAAAAGTATAGGCAATTAAAAAAACAAAAACAAAATTTTTAAAATTAGAAATGGATGGTTACCTGAAAAGCAAACAATGGTTGATCATCTTTGGGCAAACTCTGATGCTGACTTGTAACCAATTGAGCAAAAGTTGGATTTGGATAAACCAAATCTCCAAGTTGCTCCAATGTGTACTCACTAGTCGCCGTCACAAACCCAGCTCCAGCGCCGTTACAGTCAACATCAAGCCGTCCAGAGCTAGGGTTCAGGCGAAGTCTCCCGGCCAAGAACTCGTAAACGTCCATGGCTCTCACCAACGCTTCTCTAAGCTTTTCTGACACAATCTCCGGTGGAAAATCCTTGTTAGGTCGGAAGAAATGAACTGTTTGGACATCAAAGTTGAGAACTTGATCAACGTTGGACAAGAACATGGATTTTCTCTTAATATTTTCAGATGGGAAAATGAGTGATGATTCTTTGATCTTCACTTTGAGATCTTGCAGAAGCAATGACGAAGAACCCATCTCTAATATAAATGTGTTTTGAGTGAGTGAAGTTTGTGATTTGAGCCTTCAGCCTTTATCTATTATCTATTATTATATATAGATAACAACACATGGTAAATTATAGAATGAAATTATTCATGTAGGGAAACTATGGGTCTCACAATAATTACAAGAAACGAAACATGAAACTTTCATGCTGCTAATAAAAAAAAAAAATATTCATCCTACGTCGACATCGTTTTTTTGTTATATTATTGCGTTTTTAAAAGCTTGGTGGTTGTGAGTTGGGTTGGTGATTTATTTAATGATAAGATTTTTATTGGAGACTTGATATGTCGGTTTTAGTTACATATAATGCATCTGATATTTGCCTTTTTCATTTGATTGATATATGTGCCATAGTTTCGGATAAAAAAAGATTTGTTTACTTAGTTAATTATTACCGTTACAATTAGGATTTCAAAATGGGTAAATATTTTTGGGTCAACTTNATTACCGTTACAATTAGGATTTCAAAATGGGTAAATATTTTTGGGTCAACTTAACCCAAACCAACTCATATATCCAAATGAGTTTAAGTTTTGGGTTCTAATGGTTTTATGGGTCAAATGGGTTAATGTGTTTATTGGGTTGGGTTGAAATGGATTAATGAGTTATCCATAACCAAACTAACATTATTTATTTAAAATTTTAAAATTTAATTTAATAAAAACCAAAATAAAATTAATAAATTATCTTTTGCCAAAAAGTTTTCCCGTCAAAATTTTCCATCAAAAGTTTTGCCGTCGAAATTGTCCCACCAAAATTTTCTCGTCCAAAATTTTCCCGCCAAAAAATTTCCCGAGGAAATTTTTCTCATCGATATTTTCCCGCCATAAATTTTTCCCGGGAAAATATTTCCCGTCAAAATTTTCCCGCCATAATTTTCCCCGACGAAGTTTTCCCGGGAAAATATTTCCCTCTGAAATTTTCCTGCCAAATTTTTCCCGCCAAAATTTTCCCGCCATAAATTTTCCCGTCAAAATTTTCCCACCGAAATTTTCCCGTAATTATTACTGTTACAACTTACAATCTAACAAACCTTCCTTTAGTTCATAATTTCGTATCATCGAATATATAATTTGCAGCTTCAAATATTCGATATTATTTAGAGAAAAACCCTGAAAAAAATTCAAACTTTATAACATTTTTTAATACATAAATTTTTTTAATTTCCATTTTAATACATCAATTTCTTGTAGTTGTCATTTCGATACATGAACTTTTCAATATTGTAATTTTACGCAAGGGAAGCTAACAAACGTTAACCATCTTTACTATTTTTATAGTTTGACAAAAAATACACGAACTATTAAAATTTTCCAAATTAATAATGAACTAATGAATTTGTATAATTTGATATAGTTTTAATCTACATGAAATTTTCATGTTAATAAAATTGCTGAACACATTTTTACTACTATTATTGCAAAATAAATTAAAATAAATGGATACTCTTTAGTATTACTACTTCCTTAATATTTCTTTTAAAACCGCCATCATTCTTTAAACATAGTCTCTCATTAGTTTTTGAAATTTTCTAACAATTGAAATATAATGTTATGTATGAGTCGAACGAAAGATTTAAATACAAAGGAGAAACATGCATTTAGACAAAAAAAATTATATTTTAAAAATTTGCTATTGGTTTAAAAAACGGTAAACTAGTGAGAATAAAAATGGTATTATTAACTTTTTCTATTTATATTAGTCTTTTTGCATCAATATAATATAAATGTATATAATAATAATAATAATTTCAAAAGTTTGAAATTATGTTCTAATAATTCTATTAACATAAGCATGTATTTCAAAACACATATATAAAATTATACAATTTTCTTAGTTTAAGTATTAAACTGAAAAATATTAATAGTTTATATATTATTTGAGAAACCATAAATTTATGTAATTATGGTTGATGTTCATTAGGGTTCCGTTAAGTGAAATTGTGATTTCAAAAACTTCAACTATTTAAATAGTAATTACAATAAATTGGTGTATTAAAATGATAACAACAACCATTTGATATATTCATATGGCAACCAAGATAGTTTGTATATTAAAGTGACAAATGTTATAAAGTTTTAGTATTTTTGGGGGGTGTTTAGGTATTTGTAATCATATTTTTATTAGTTGTAAATTTTATAATAACGTTTACATTTTTTTTATTCAAAAGTTTATTTATAGCTTTTATTTTACCTTTACTATAGCAATCTCTATATATTATTATTGAATTGTAACAATTATAGTATCCTATGCTACTATACAACGTAATTATGTTTTGATATCTTATATTATACCCAAATTTCAAATAATAATTATTACAAATAAAAAAATAATTATATTTCAAATTTTCAGAATTGCAATATATTTTTTGTCGGAATATTCAACAATTAATTAAAACAATTCAAAACATAGTGTCTTAAGTTTACGATTTCAAACACCTACATATAAAAATCTAATTTGATCTATTCCATGGTTATCCATGTTAGAGTCGATAAATGGCATCATCAAGCTTAATTTCTGGCACAAGCAAGCTATCTTTATCTGCAAAATTTTACATGGTAAAAGCAAACACCACGTGATTTCATTTTGATCTCAATCTCTGACATGCGTATCGAAAATTGCCAAGTCGAATAAAATCAAAATCGATCATGAGAATTGAAAAAGTGAAGAATCGTCATCTCCATCAAGGACCACATATGTATAGTTTTACTTTTTTTTTTTTTCTTTTTTTTTTGTTGTTGTCACCAATGTTAGTAGGTTAGAGTTAAAATGCCCACTTTGGGGTTCGATTCAGTAACCACTAGATTAAGTGTTGCTCGGCAGTTTTACTTATATAAGAGCATCTTCAACCCATTATTTTATTTTGTAATTTATTATAAATCAATTCTAAAATAGAGTTGAGTTTTGCTCAAACCCATAAATCTACTTTTTACTCTATAAAATAATATTCCAAACCGATTTCATTCTCACTTTAATATTGATTTGTAAATATTATTGTCAAATATATCATACATTTGTAGTCTTTGCAAAATGTTCCCATCTATTTCAATTTTTTTAAAAAAGACTTCATTATATTATTTAAACAAAATATTTATATTACATCACAAAATAATAATATGTAACATAATTTTGATTTAGTTAATTATCATTAGTGAATTTTTTTCACAATTGAGCAATTATTTTGTTTACTATATCTTTTAAATTATTGATTGTTATTTTATAATATTAGTTAAAAATAAAAATATTACATTGATCAGTAAAAATATCAAAATGTTTAACAATTAGAGGACTACTTTGTAAATAAAATAATTTTACTTTGAAATAGAGTGGAAATTAGAAATAGTTACTTTATAAATGAAGTGAAACAGTAAATATATATATATATATATATATATATATATATATATTAGAGTGAAAAATAAAATTTGGTTGAAAATGATTTTACTCTAAAATAAAATTGGATTGGATATGCTCTAACACACAACTGCTTCTTACCTTTCTCTCATGGGAACAAATGGACAATTCCAAAAGCCCTAGCCAACCTCAGCATTTTTATAATCATAATGTCTACACCAGAGACAAAAGGTTGATACAATAATTTCAAAGGAAGGAAAGATCATTGCTGATCCACCACATCTTGCACTAAATTCAATTAACAAAGCCATTTTTAGAAAATTTTCTAGCAACAGAGTGGCAAAACTATCTACGCAATACTTCCAATCAAGGAACTAATCATTGGTTTTTGGTTTTATAGTATTTTGATAAAACAAGTATTTTATGACACAATATTTGCATTTAGGGTTTCTTCTACTCTGGGTTGACTTGGGGTTTCAAGGGATTGAACCTAGGTTCGTAGGTTTTGGGTTCCAATTTTTTTTTCTCTTCCAAAGAGAATAAAAAAAGGTTAACTTAACTAGCACACATTTTAGTACAAATGACCAAAACAATTTTTTTTTTTATTACCGCTATTTTTTAAATGTCCAACGTGCTCTTATATTATGTTGTGACAAACAACATATTTACGGAAATGTCATTCTCCACATAGGAATTCGCTGACGTGTATTAATGAATGCAGTCGTGAAGCGCTACTTACTACGATACAGTTGAGTTATGGTTACGTTGCAGCTGAGTTAAACAACTCGGCTAAATTATGAGAAATTAGCTGAATTACATATATAAGTCAGTCGCTCGTTACGACTTATTCACATAAAACTAGTTGTTTTATGTGTAAAAGGCTGACTTACGGTCATAAGTTAGCCTATGTGACGGCTTACTTACGCAAATCTGGCTGATTTATGTGTTAACGGTTGACTTACGCATTCAAGTTACTGCTGATTTATACTTCGGGGGGATGAGTTGTCAAAAAATTTGATTGAGTTATAGTTATTAAATGGATGAGTTAGGTTTCTCCGACTGATTTAATGATCATCGGCAGACAGAGTTATCAAACGAACCACTAACTTATTGGATGTTTATATGGTTGGGCTACCTATACTCATCCGTAAATAGTTGGATTAATGTTTAACTCAGTGTATTTATAGCTGACGTACTAGCGAAAGATTAATTACTAGAATAACATTCATGTGACTGCTGATTTAGTTAACAATAGGGTTGACTTATGTTTTCCCAGCCTAATTACGACTGATTAATTAGCTAAAGCTTAATTACTAGAATAATATTCACCTTGCGACTGACTTATGTTATATTTAATGGTTGATTTATTTAGACTGAGTTATGTGTTCGTATTGCGGCTGACTTACCTTTTTGCCATAGCATCATCCATGTCATCAATTCTTATTTGTCATGTAAAAAAAAACCATTACAACTTACAGATTATTTTTCAGTAATCATCTTATGCATCTATCTTCTTCATCTTTCTCTGAGAGCTAACGAATCAAGTCCTTATTGTTTCCAGTAACTAGTTTAAGAAAAATATATATGTTTTGAACGCCGACAGTAGAGGATGTAGAGTTCTGCATATAGATGGGAAACAACATGCAAAGAAGTAGAAAACTTGCTATTCGATGATTACAAATTGAATGAGTCGAGGCATCATATTTAGCTGAGCTACATGTTCTCGAATAAAGCTTTGAAAACAATGGCGCACGTCACTCCATAAGTTTATCTCTCTAATACTCGACAGTTGCAAGGTTTTCTAAACCTATAGAAAATCGAACCTATACATCTTTGTAGGGAGATTACGGAAAAAAAAGATGGCGAAGTTAGTCCGAATGACAGACCAAGCGAGAAGAGTAAAATGTTATATAGTTTTAGCTCAGAAAGAGAACGCTCAGACATTGAATCTATTTGCGATGATTGTAGTGGGGTTAATGATGGTTTCCTTTTCGAGGACAATGACAATGACTGTTATTGTAAAGTGAAAGGAGAAAAAGAGAAAGTAGGTGGAGAAGATGAATTTGAAAGAGGATTTGATATGTTAGACAATTGGGATGGTGTGTCATCTGAAGATGATAACATCAGCTCATATGGTGAGTCTACAGTAGAAGACACATATTCAACAACGCTACCTTAAAAATAGAGTTCGATGAGCCAATGTAATTGGAATCCGGAGGTTTTAAGGTCGGAGATGGATTCGCTACACCTTGGGGTACGGAAACGAGATGAGAGTAAATCCGGTTTGGTGAGACAACTGAAACTTCTTACATTGAGGGATCGATTTGATGTTGATGTAGACGTATCCAATACGTATACATTGGTTGTTAAGTGTTGTGTTGCTGGATGTAAATAGAGAGTCAATGCTTCTACACAAGGGGATTTCCCGGCATTTTACGTTTGTATTTACGATTCGGATCATACATGTTCTGTAACTGAGCGTTCTAATCAATCTCGTAAAGAAACACCGGATATTTTAGGGCAGTTGTACAGGGACTTTCTTGGCGACAATCGTCCGTCCGTTTTACCTAATAAGTAGTTTCGTATATAGGTTTTTTGGGCCGAGTTATTCCAAAAATTGCGCTGAGTTATATTAACGTTATAAGTTACATTAACGTTAATGCTGAGTTATATAAACGTTAAGGCTGAGTTATGTTTTTGATGCGACTATATTAATAAATTTAATGCGGCTGACTTATCCGAATGGTCATGTGGACACAAGCCATATTGGAAATCACATAAGACGCTGCAATGTGCAAGAAAAATTGCTGAGGGAACACCTAAGATTGGGTTTGATAACTTTTCTTCTTACTTATACATGATAAGAAGGGAAAATCCGGGTACATTTGTGCGTCTTCAAATCGATGAGTGTGAAAGATTCATGTATGTGTTCCTTTCATTTGGTGCGATCATAGCTGGGTTTCCTTTCATGCGCAAAGTTGTGATCGTAATGGTAAATACAAAGGGATGCTTCTCACATCACTAGCTTAGGATGGTAATTTTCAAATTTTTCCAATAGTTTTCACTGTGGTTGACATTGAAAATAATGAATCGTGGGAATGGTTTTTAGGCAACTAAAAGTTTTGATTTCTAACGAGAAGCCATAAATCGATAGGAAAAGCAATTGAGAATGTCTATCCACTAGATTCTTGGGGAATTTGCACGTACCATTTATATAAGAACATTTTATGACGATGCAAAGGAAAAGATGTTTTTCTTCTGGTGAAGAAAGCGGCAAGATGTTTTAGGATGCCTGATTTTAATGCGATATTCGAGGAGATTCAAGCGATTAATCATGAACTTCATGGCTAGCTCGAAAGAGCTGATGTCCGACTGTGGGCGCGTGTCCATTTCCCGGGTGAAAGGTACAATTTGATGACTACGAACTTATCATAATCAATGAACAGAGCACTGTCAAATGCTAGAGGTCTTAACATTGTTCGACTATTAGAATCGGTACGTGATATGATGACCAGATGGTTTGCTGAACAAAGAGAGGATGCTATATCGCAGCCATCCACGCTATCCCGTGATGTCGAGAAACTACTACAAGTAAGTCAACCGTCACAATTAATAAGTCAGATTTCACAGTTCATATATCTACCGTATAAAATCATAATTCAGTTGTAAAGTTTTTTTTATTTATTTTCTATTGATAAATAATAATAGCGTCGCATTGATGCCGCCAAACTGTTTACGGTACAATTACTGATACTGATCGCACTGAAGTTAAATATGGGTAGTCTTTGTATGTTGTTAACTTGACTGAGAGAACTGCACATGCAAGCGTTTCCAACATGAGAAATTACCATGTGCGCACGCAATCGCAGGTTCCGAGTACAGGAAAGTTTCTCGTATATCCTTGTGCAGTAATTACTATTACAACACTTATTTGGTTAACGCATACGCTGAATCGGTTATGCCCACTACAAGAAATATGCGTTTTCTTAGCGGTCGAAAAACGCTATCGTAGGATTGCATAGTGGATACTAAACGCTCTAAAAGCGCTCATCATTATAGGTCGGACACTTTAGATAGCAGATTTAATGTATGCTATAATTATTAAAGTTACAATAGCGTAGTTGAAGATGCAATTGTTTATTTTTATAATAGCGTCGTATATTTGTTACTAAAGATTTTTAATAATAGCTTTAGTTTTATATATTCAATAGCATTGGATTTGTATTATAATTGGATTGCATCTATAACAATTTGTTTTACAAAGATAGCAAACTATTTGTGCTATTATTGTGTTGTAATTACCCGACAATTAATATTATTAATTTATTTTTTTTCACTCGACAATTAATATTATTATTTTTTCTGGTGTGCACCCTACAATTCATATTATTATAATTATACAATTGAATTTCTTTTGTAGCTATAATATATTTTTGAATTGTTTGTCAAGTAAAAATTAAATAATTAATTTTATTATAACCATAAAAAATTTCCATGTATACAAAAGACTAGTATTTACATAATGTAAGGAATCAACCATTAACAACCATAAAACATATATAACATCACCATGACTATTTCAATCTACTACCAAACATCAGCATCTTCACTTTCTACATCATCTATTTCTTGGGTAGCTCTCATTACAACATACCAATTTGAAGAATCATCTACCCCAGAGTAGAAGACCTACATCGCATTTCAACTTCCTGCCTAACTGGAGGCCATTGTCAGGTGGCTCTAAGCATCTCAGTCACTTGCCTTTCATTGAGCCTTTTGGTGTATCAGCTATTCGACAGACCTAGAAACACAAAAATAAGCAAAGATATTTAATAATAGCACATAATATTCATGTTAGCAAAATGTCTGAATTAGAACTATACTTCCATGGGCAGTAAATAGTGATGGATATTTCACTTTATAGTGTATAACAGTCTTCTTCTTGTTGTCCTCTAAAGTGAAACTGAAATGAATACAGAAAAGGTAATAAGATGCTATGAAACCAGAAGATTAAAAATCTTGCAACAAGGTAATTAAAAGAAAATATTTACCTAATCTGGTTGACGGGCCAGTTCATCATCAGTTGGTACAAGGAACATGCAAAACTAGATTAACAATCATCTTCTTACAATCTTATTTACAATGTTTCCCCAACTGTAATCCATTTCAGACTTTGTCTAAAGTAGAGACACAGAAGAGGATCTTATTTTCTGGAAATCCATTACAGAACAACTCCATTTCAGAAGGTCTTACATCAACACTTAGGAAAAGTGGAATCAATAAGCGCGGAATCAATCGTATGATACTTCGGATCAATACCCCTAATTACTAGATGATCAACTATGTTTTCTAATTTTTGATGGCATAAATTTTGGCAATATCTACATGTGGAAAGCATTTCAGTCAGATTACCCAATCTTCTTGCTGACGAGTTTACAAAATTTGTTGCTCCTTCCGAGTACTCGGGACTAGCCCTACATGTTAAATTGCAAAAAAGGTTAGAATAACTATTTCAATCGGCGAATTAAAGTATTTCTCAAGAGATCTATGTACATGATACCTTTGTGGCCAAATCCACGAGTTCTCCATATGAGAAATATGGAATGACTATTGCATATTAGGTTTAGAATTAACAAGATGGAGATGACAAATTAGGTTTAGAACTATAAATCTTTTTTGCGAAATTTTCAGTTTCCCGGCATAGCAACTCGAAAGGAAACAATGACTCAGATTGAATACATTAAGTTGTCTAAATATATCCAACGGTGGATGTTGCATCTCATTTACTATCTCCGTCTCAGCTGTTCATTGGCCAGTTTTTATATTAATTTTCCAAATGAGGTTTTTAAAAAATAGTTAACAAAACTAAACAACTTAATAAATAATTATTTTAACTTTGTTGAAACTTTTATTTTCTAGGGAATTTAGGTTTTATGGTATATTTAAGCATTTAGGGTTTAGGGTTCAGGGTTTAGGATACCATATTGGTTTCATAAAAAAACAAAAAATATGTTTACCAGAAAGGGTGACACAAATTTATTGTATCAGTTTAGGGTCTAGTGTTAAGGTTTACGATTTTGAAATTAAACAACTGAAATGTGAAAACTAATTAAACAACTAAATTTGTTCGTAGGATTGAATTGACAATTCATTTTAATTGACAATTCATAAGCTAATCTAAGCATCCCTTTGCGACTGGTTGTGTGAGGTATCTGTTTTTTCTCAGATGTTTGTACATGTTACTTGTTTCCTACAATAACATTACTTAATTAAAGCTAAAAGACATATAAAGAAGAAAATATGACCATTACAACAACATTAACAACCTTGAACGTGTGAGAGGTCTTGCTCCTAACTCATGAGTTTCATACTTGAGAAGATGGGATGTTGCTGGGTTTTAAAGCAGTCCTCTCAGCAATATTTTTGGCATTTCTTACTTGTGCCACCAGCCTTGACTTCCCAGCCCTCCACAAACATCCCAGCTGCTTCATAAGAACCTCTTTCTGCCACTCTTCTTTCATGTCAAACCTCCCTGCATCAAATTATGCTAAAATGAACACTTATCTTGGATCAAGATAAATTGCTAAAATGGTCAAACATACCTGGATCTCCTCCCACATGTTCTCTAGTAAGGCAATGTAACTGGAACATGTTCTCTCACCAAAGGACCAAGAAAAGATGACAATGT
>OVBE01004089.1:0-11020 GCA_900406425.1 Iberis pinnata | reverse complement strand
CCTTCACTTCATTAATCGGAGTTTGATTTCCTTCAGTCCTCTCATTGTTAACCCCATCTTGATCCATCTTAACATGGTCATTTCGTTCAGTACTCTGATCATTTTTTTCATGGTCATTCTGTTGAGTACCCTGAGTCTGATCATTTTCTTTCTCAGGAGCTTGTGTCTTAGTAAATTCTATCTCATCGTCAAGTATTACATTCTCACCCTCATCAAAACCATCATCATTACCAGCAAAACCATCATCATCTTCATTTTTTTCATGGTCATTCTGTTCACTACTCTTATTCTGATTATCTTCAAGTCGTCTTACATTCTCACCCTCAACATCTTCCGCCACTCTATCTAATTCTTCATGTTCAACTGCCTCATTGGAATTTGACAGATTAACAACCTTCTTATATTTTACTGACCTCTTTTCCTTATTGTTGGAATCTCATCATTGCTAGCATTTTTTACCCCTTGTTGATTTAAATTAACAGGTTCTTCATCTTCAGTACTACTTCTTCTCTTATTTCCTCTTGCTGCATTTTTACCCCCTGTTGGTGCAGGTGTAGCCTCTAAGCCTAGGTTACGTCTACTACGACGGGCCCCATCAGGGCCTCCTCTCGTCCTTACTGTCATTTCAGAACTGAGAATAAAAAATAACATTTTACCTAAAGTTATTTTTAGCTAAATTCCATATCTAACGATTTCAAACAATCTGTATATATATATATATAGATGATACCTCGAAATCAAAATAGCGAAATCAAATAATCGGTATATAGCTAAAATCCACATTTGTAGTCTGACATTGCAAATTAACTAAAATATAAGGAAGATACCTTCTCGATTAAACAATAGAGCTTCAAATCGGGGAGATCAACAATGTCCCGAAGTAACGCATACACTAAAGATTTTTCTGAAAATAATGAAGAAAGAGAGATAGAAGTAAGTCGATCGATCGAATTGATTATGTTGAAAAATTTACCATAGATTTTTTATATTATCTGCAATAGTAAGTGTCAAAACTAAGAAAATTTACGCGCCTCAGTATTTTTGTTTTCCCGGAAATGAAAAAATAGCATCCAAAAAAATGAAACGCTATGGATAAAACCCGTGTCCATATACAATAGCAGTTACACAAAAAGGCTATCCTGGGACGCTATCGATAGTCATATTTCTTGTAGTGTCCATTTGATTCAGCGCATCAAGTTCCAAAAAACGTGGATAAACAAGCGTGCCTGCCCCCGTTTATTCGTCAACAACCAGGAAGACATAAAAAAGGATAAAATCTGGTTTAAAAGTTGCACTTCAAAAGAAACGTCCAAGGAAAGAACACACATGTTCTCATTGTAGAAAGAGTGGGCATAATGTGAAAACTTGTACGATGTAAACTGATTTATAGATTTGAATGTTTTATGATACGACTAAATTCTTGTTTAATGATGACTGAGTTATGCTTTATCTACGGTTGATTTACTATTTACGAATGAGTTACATATTAGAATTATTTTTATGCGGCTGAGTTCCGGTTTAAATATACATGAGTTCTGATTTCAATAAGGCTGAGTTACTTTTGATGGGTGATTTACCGATTTTGAATATTAATCAAAGAGTCACAATTTTTTTATTCTCGCCTCTTCATTTTTTTTACCTCAGTTATGTAATAAGACATCATAGCCTCATATTAAAACATAATAGCTGTGTAATATAAAATAGTATACATCATCTAGGGTTTGAATGCTTTAGTTATGTCAAATATTTTGAATATTAATCGAAGAGTCATGATTTTTTCGTATTCCGGCCTCTTTAGTTTTTTTACCTCGGTAACTTAATAAGATATCATAGGCTCGTATTCTATTATAATAGCTGCGTAATATGACATAGTAGAAATTATCTAGGATTAGACCTCGGTATCCTAATATCACATCATGGCTGCGTTAAAATAAAACATTTGCCTCGGTTATAAATTTCTCGATATTAGTGCTCAGTCGTATTATACACGGCTAATATATTAAATGGTTGAGTTATTGTTTAGCTGGGTTATTATTATTGTCTTAGACATTAATAAACGATACAACTAAGTTATTTTTAATGTTTGTCTGAGTTATGAAATTTAAAATGAACGTTACGACTAAGTTATCTTAATAAAGGCTTAGTTTTCCTTTGTGTATGTATGAGTTATGTTTATTTTACTTTATGACTGAGTTATGCCTCTTTACGACTTGGTCATCTTTAATCGAAGAGTCACAATTGAGTTATGCTTATATTATGACTGAGTTATGCATACTTTACGGTCGAGTTATGCTTACTTTACGACTAAGTTATGTTTACTATACACTTGAGTCATTCTTACTTTATGATTGAGTTATGTTTATGACTAAGTCATGTTTACTTTACTGTTTTTTATCTTTGTGGAAAGAATTTATTATGTTTGATTACGGCTGAGTTATGTATTTTAATGTCTTTGTAACGAGTGAGTAATAACAATTATGATTATAAATAACATAGATATTGAGTTATTATTACACCACATGAATATTGTAAGAAGTAAAAAATAGTGACTCGATTATAAAAGTTAATGAGATTGAGTATGAAGATTACGCAAATTCTTCTTTACGAAATTAGTCGAAAATTGTGAATTTAGACTTTAAACCTTACATGTTGTAAAGGCAACTTGTAAGTGTTCTAAACAACATTTGTTGTGAACACTTACAAGTTGATTTGACCAGAACATGTAAGGTCTAAAGTCTAAATTCACAATCTTCGACTAATTCAATAAAGCAGTATCAGAGTAATCTTCAGACTCAATCTCATCAACTTTTACAACTGATTCACTATTTATAAAAAGTTTTTATTCGAATTTCAGAATTACATGGAATGGAAATAACAAGGTCAATCAAGAAATGCAACAATGGAACGATTGAATACTTTTCTAGGTTGCGGGTGAGTAACATTTGCACCAAAGAAAAATGCTGGACGATCAATAACATTGGGTAAAATCAACAGTAGGAGATTAGGTGCCCCTTCGGTGGTTGCATAGGATAAGCAAGAGGGAAGCGGATTATATGCGTACTCAATGGAACTTGAATCTATAGCTACCATTTGGACCAACAGACATATTCATTATGTTGGGTGTAACCCAATGCATCTTCAAGAGAAAACGTAATGAGTCTTTCCACTATCCCATTGAAGTAGTTGGGGAAAATAACAAGAAAAAGCAATTATAACAAATTGCAGCCAAACTGAAATTACCACTTTAATTTACCCTCAACTGAAATTACAATTTGGTGGTTGCATAGGATCAACAGCTAATATTACGATCAACATTTAGAGATTTGGTGCCCCTTTGGTGGTTGCATAGGATAAGCAGGAGGGAAGAAAATTGTATGCGTATTGTTTGTGCGCAAAATCGAAATCAAAAGAGATAGATTGAAGCATACTTTTTTGAGGAATATCGAAAGCGTAAGAGAGAAAGAGGAAGAGAAGAGAGAAAACCCTGAGATAGATTAAGAGAGAGATTGAGAAGTTGTGAGCAAATAGAGAGAGAAACAAAAAAATAAATAGAGAGATAATCGTCGCTTCAAATTCAACATTTTAAATATAAACCGAATAATGAAGCTTTTTCATATTCTCGCCTCTTCGTATTACACACCTAATATATGGAAATATGAAACATTGTAATTTATATTTCTCTTAACAGCTGCGTTATGGAGCTCAAAATAATCGTTTTAAGTTCTTTCTTACCTAAAGGTTGAGTTAAAGGATGCTTTAAAAACTACTATATAGATAAATAAAGGCTGAGTTATTCTTACCTCAGGTAATGTAATAAGACATCATTACACTACTTGTATATAACATTCTAGTTGCGTAATAAGACATCATTACCGCGGCAGAGAGAGAGAGAGAGAGAGAGAGAGAGAGAGAGAAGATCATCGCGTCATAGCTACAACATATGACATAATAGCTGACATAATAGTTGTGTAATAAGACAGAGGATTTGACCTCGGTAACGTAATATCCTATCGTATTTGCGTAGTAAGACATCATTTTCCTCGGTTATAAAACTTCTCGATATTAAGTTATGTTTACACGACTAATATATGAAATGGCTAAGTTATTGTTTATCATTTGGCTGGGTTATTATTGTTCTCTTAGATAGTAATAAACGATAAGACTAAGATATTTTTAATGTTTTTCTGAGTTATGAAATTTTAAATGAACGTTACGACTGAGTTATCTTAATGAAGGCTTGGTTTTGCTTTGTGTATGTCTGAGTTATGTTCGTTTTACTTTATGACTGAGTTATGCCTCTTTACGATTTGGTTATCTTTAATCAAAGAGTCACATTTTAGCTATGCTTATATTATGATTGAGTTATGCATACTTTACAGTTGAATTATGCTTACTTTACGACTGAGTTATGTTTACTATACACTTGAGTCATTCTTACTTTACGAATGAATTATGTTTACGAATAAGTCATGTACGGTTGTGTTATTTTCGTGGTAAGAATTTATTATGTTTGATTACGGCTGAGTGGTGGATTTTAATGTCTTTGTTACAAGTGAGCAATAACAATTATGATTATGAATAACGTAGAGATTGGGTTATTATTACAACACACGAATACTGTAAGAAGTAAAAAATATTGACTCGGTTATAAAAGTTAATGAGATTGAGTCTGAAGATTACGCAGATTCTTCTTTACTGAATTTGTCGAAGATTGTGAATTTAGACTTTAAATCTTACATGTTCAAGTAAAGGCAACTTGTAAGTGTTCTAAACAACTTTTGTTGTGAATACTTACAAGTTGAATTGACCAGAACATGTAAGGTCTAAAGTCTAAATTCACAATCTTTGACTGATTCAATAAAGCAGTATCAGAGTAATCTTCAGACTCAATCTCATCAACTTTTACAGCTGATTCACTATTTAAAAATATTTTATATTCAAAATTTTGGAATTACAGGAATGGAAATAACAGAGTCAATCAAGAAATGCATATACAAACACAATGGAAGGATTGAAGACTTTTCTAGGTTGAGGGTGAGTCACATCCGCACCAAAGAAAAATGTCGGACGGTCAGTAACATTGGGGAAAATCAACAGTAGGATATTAGGTGCCCCTTTGGTGGTTGCATATAGATAAGCAGGAGGGAAGCGGATTACATGCGTACTCAATGGAACTTGAATATGTAGCAACCATTTGGAGCAACGACATATTCATTATGTTGGGTGTAACCTAATGCATCTTCAAGAGAAAACGTAATGAGTCTTTCCACTATCCCATTGAAGTGGCTGGGGAAAATAACAAGAAGAAACAATTATAACAAATTGCAGCCAAACTGAAATTATCACTTTAATTAACCCTCAACTGAAATTACAATTTTGTGGTTGCATAGGATAAGCAGCCAATATTACAATCAACCTTTGGAGATTTGGTGCCCCTTTGGTGGTTGCATAGGATAAGAAGGAGGGAAGCAAATTGTATGCGTATTGTTTGTTTGCAAAATCAAAATCGAAAGAGATAGATTAAATGTGTACTGTTTTTGAGGAATATCAAAAGCGTAAGAGAGAAAGGGGAAGAGAAGAGAGAAAACCCTGAGATAGATTAAGAGAGAGATTAAGAAGTTGTGAGTAAATAAAGAGAGAAAGAGAAAAATAAATAGAGAGATAATCATCGCTTCAAAGTCAACATTTTAATATAAACCAAATAGTGAAGATTTTTCATATTCCCGCCTCTTCGTATTACACACCTCTGAGTTATGAAATTTAAAATGAACGTTACGACTGAGTTATCTTAATGACGGCTTTGTTTTCCTTTGTATATGTATGACATAATAGTTGCATAATAAGACATAGGGTTTGACCTCGGTAACGTAATATCCCATCACATTTTCATAGTAAGACATCATTTTCCTTGGTTATAAAACTTCTAGATATTAAGTTATGTTTACACGAGTAATATATGAAATGGCTAAGTTATTGTTTATCATTCGGCTGGGTTATTATTGTTGTCTTAGACAGTAATAAACGATACGACTAACTTTTTTTACTGTTTGTCTGAGTTATGAAAATTAAAATGAACGTTACGACTGAGTTATCTTAATGAAGGCCTTGTTTTCCTTTGTGTATGTCTGAGTTATGTTTATTTTACTTTATGATTGAGTTATGTGATATCACTCGATTTTAATGCTTTTTTGTGGGTATTTATACTTGCTATTTGACATTATCCGAGTGTTTTCCTTGTAGTTTAGGCATATTTTCAGGTTTTTAGGTGTTCGGGACGTTCTCGAGCAAAAAGATGGATTTGTGAAGAATATGGATGCAAATTGGCATATGGAGATGCATAATCCGGCAGAAGGGTCAAAAGTTTACCAATTCCTAAAGATGTTCCCTAGGATGGATTGAGCTGAAAGTTTGACACAAGATAGCCACGTGACTTAGCTTTCATATGGAAGTTGTTAGAGGTCAATCCATTGGAGCAATCAAAAGGTTTGGCGATTTTGCTGAAGACTGGTCAAGTTGTCTCGCTGAAGAAGCACATGCAGAAAGTATGACGACAGATCGATCGATCCGGAAAGGGATCAATCAATCCAAACCTCCTGGAAACTTACGTAAGAAGAGATCGATCAATCCGGAAAGGGATCGATCAATCCAAGCCCCTAAGAATCACTAAAAATCATCCAAAATTACACTTTGCCCTCAAGACTCATCAAGAATTTTCCTTATTGGTTTTATTTTATTTTTCATTTTTTTAGCACCATTAAATCCTTAGGCTTAGGTTTTTTTAGGAATATCAATCAATAAATTCTTTTATTTCCCATAGCTTTTACAGAGAGACGAATCTCATCCTTGTGTTCTTGGAGAATAATTCTAAACTTTGTCTTTTATTTATACAATTTGTTTTTTGAATTTTGTAATGTTTACTCTTTCTATGATTTTTTCTTCTTGTTATCATGTCTGAGTAGTCTATTTGTTCAGTTTTAGGGTTTCTCCCAGAGAAACCAGATTAATTGTTAGGGTTTGATAGAATGAATTGGATTTGTTAGGTTCTCAATCTAGATTTGTTACCAATGCATGGATTAAATTAGCCATTTAGTTCATTGATATTAGATTTATAAATACAAAGGGATTTGGTTTAGAGCTCTGACCTAGTCTAGATGAGTAAGTTCCTTTGCGTGCGGGAGTATTGTCTTAGGGGCTTATGAACATATAGAATCTGAATTGGAAAGCATGTTTTAATTATATAAATACGGCGGGAGTTTGTCTTTAGTAATTCGAACATAGGGATCTAATACTTCGGGAGGAGATTAGTCTAGCTTTTGTCTTTTGATTTGAGAACTCTTTTCAAAGAAAATCATGCATGTTAACATTGACTTTTAACCTGAATACATGTGGAATTCCCAATTGCTTAGCGTTTTCGTTATTTTCTTTACAACCATTTTTATTTTATCACTATTGCCACTTTCTAATCAACACCATCTTTTAAATTTTTTCCTACCTTGATTCAATTTTAAACTGAGAGTCGTACATTCTTGGTCTCTGTGGTTTCGATTCCTCATATACTACTGTGTTTGCTGTGCACTTGCAGTAAATATATTTGGGTTAAAACCTGAGGGTATCAAGTTTTTGGCGCTGTTGTCGGGGACCAATATAGTGCCTCACCAACTCTTCACTATGGTTAGGCATAACCAATTCCATGGGTTAGCTTCTGAACATCCCATGGATCATGTCGACAGCTCTGAGGATATATGGAGCACTGTTCGACTTAATGGAGTTTCGAATGACTACTTATACTGCACCTTGTTTACTCATTCTCTAGCTGATAAGGCACTCAGATGGATAAAGTCTCTTCTAGCAAACTTTATTCAGACTTGGGATGAATGTAAATCCAAGTTTCTCAGCCACTTCTACACCACCAACATGACCAATTCTCTGCAAAATCTGATCACTCTGTTTCAGCAAGGTCATGTAGAATCCTTCTATGAAACATGGGAAAGATTCAAGGAGTATCTTCGGGATTGTCCTCACCATGGGTTCTCTAAGCTGAATCTGCTCAACATCTTCTACAGCGATGTAGACCATCAGTATCGACTCTCTTTGGATGCTGCTAGCAATGATAATTTCATGACCAAATCTGTTGGTGATGCCTATGAACTTATAGATAACCTAGCTGCAAGCAACATTAACCATTACCCAGATTATGATAGGAGGATGAAGGTAACTACTTCTGAAAACTGTGAAATCTCATAATTGAAAGGACAAGTTTCAGAATTAAAAGGACAAGTTTCAGAATTGAAAGGAAAAGTTTCAGAATTGAAAGGACAAGTTTCAGAAGTGAAAGCGCTACTCACTCAGCTTCTCAAGAATCAAAACCAGAAACATGCCAGCTTTGCTGAAAGTGCAGAAGCCGCTTGTTTTGCTTTCCAAGACCAAGTGTACCCACCTCAACACCAAACATCTCAGTTTGTGTTTCAACAATCACCTCCACCACAAGTTCAACAAGAGAAAGAGATGGAAGCCATCCTCCAAAAGATACTTGAAGGTCAGCAACAAACTGAAAGAAACTTAAATGTCAAACTAGACAGCATGTAGAATGACTTGAACAACAAATTTGAGTCATTGTCCACTCATGTCAAGCATTTGGATACTCAAGTAGCTCGGACTTCAGAAGCTGTAAAGAGACAAGCTAGTGTTCTCCTTGCGAAATTCGAAGACAATCCAAAGGGCTACTGCAAGTCAATAACCCCGTGTTTAGTTGCAAGAGATGATGAATCTGTAGAAAAAGCATATCTGAAAAAGTCGAGAAAAAATGTAGAGGGAGAGATCGTTCGATCCTTACACTTGGATCGATTAATCGAGCTGAAACAGGGAAGCCTGTAAAATTCGATCGATCGATCCTAGTTGGATCGATCAATTTGTCGGATAGTTATTCAGAAACTCTCGAGGGGATCGATCCACCTACCCAGACTGCAACATCTCCTGTTCAATTTTATAAACCGAAGATTCCTTACCCGGCTGAGCCCAAAAAGTCTAGAACTGACCTTGAGGATAATGAGATGATAGGCAATCCACCAAATCCACCAAGAAGACTTCGAAAGATGCAAGATCATGGGGAATTTGTAGTTCCTTGTTTGATCAATGATGTGGAATTCAAGGACTCACTCTGCGATACAGGTGCTAATGTGAGTGTCATGTCAAAGGTTGTTGCAGAGAAATTGGGAATCTCAGGTATTAAACCATCTAAGATGCTCTTTCAGCTTGCTGATAATTCCACTATAACTTCTATTGGAATCATATCTGATCTGTTGGTACAAGTTGGAGGATGTTTAGTTCTTGTTGATTTACATAGCTTGGATATGAATGGGGACTCAGAAAGGCCAGTAGGAGTTGTAGTTGATATGCCTAATCAGCGTATCTCCCTTACCATAGTGAAGAAAAAGTTCTTCTACCTAGCATGGCCTCCAAAAGGAGCATCTAGAATCGCAATGGTTAAGGAAGGAAGGGTGGAGCATAAACCTCAGATCAAATATAACCTTAGAGATGAGATTCCTGAAACCTTGCACAAAGAAGCTCAAATCTGAACAAAGAGTGCAATCTCAAAGGTCAAAATCAAGGAGAATGTGAACTTAAAGAAGATCAAAAGGATCCTCAAGTGACTTTGATTCCTCAAGCACTAGTTGGGGATGGAATTGAGTATAAGGTGAAGAGCAAAGGTACTTCAAAACCTTTCTCAAAGGTCAAAGTCTTCTTTACCTTAGAGCTCAAAGACAAGGGAATTTATGTGGTGAAGAATGTGATGTGTAAAGTTCTGAAACTGAAGATTTCAAATTATGGTGATTGTTGTGGGGGATCTCTTGATGCTCATCTAGTTCCAGCTTAGGAGGTAAGTTTATCAAGCTTTTGACGTTAAGCAAGCGCTGAGTGGGAGGCAACCCACTAAATTTGGTGTTTTATATTAGTTAAGTTTAATTTTTGAGTCGGTTTAGCTTTACGAGACTAACTTATTAATTTTTAGTTGTGAGTTTATAAGTGTTTCAGGAAATTCAAAAAATGGAGATTTTGTTCGAATGATCAGATCGATCGATCCTTAGTGGATTGATCGATCCAATCCATCAGATTTTCCCTGTGCAAGCAGATCGAACGATCTGTAGTAGGATCGATCGATCTAATCCTTCAGGTTTGCTTCGTGCAAACAGATCGATCGATCCTTTTTGGATCTATCGATCCATTTAATTAAGGATTTTTATACAGATTGAGAGATCAATCGATCCAAACGACCAGAAAGCCTACGTAATCATGGATCGATCGATCCGTCTTTTATCAGGTAAGTTGCTACATTTGAACTCACACTCTAGATTTTTCAGATTATTCAGGTCTCTATTCCTTCTATTAGATTTATTCTCACACCGGGACTGTGTGATTTAAGTCTGGGGAGGGTATATAGCTACTAACCATGTTTTCTGTCTTTTTGATGTTTAATCATTTGGTGAAAATTGTCAAAATTTTTCGTTTCGATTTAGTCAATCTAGTTGAGCCGAAGGAACAAGGACCAGAATCTATGATGATTATTAGCCTAGTGTGAGTTTAGAATTGATTTTTATTTGACTACTGACTTAGATTAACTGTTGCGTTTAGGATTGGAACCCCATTGACTGATTTCTATGCTTTTGAAAGTTCTGGTCTTTTGGATTGTTGATGATTTGATGCTAGCTCTAATTGGATATGACTTAAATTTGATCTTAAATTTTCTTGCTTATGGTGTTGGTTATACTTTGAAAATCTGGGTATCTTGCACTTCAGTTCTTTGTAAAACCGACAAGTTATTTCAGTATGACCTGAATCCTTTCTCTCCCTCCCTTTAGAAAATTAAAAACCGATTCAGAAAAATGGTTGAAAGCGTGACCTAGAGGTCCGTAGTCGACCCCAGCGAATTGCTGGGCAGGTAAAAAACAAAGAATGAAAAACGCAGAAAACACTACAAGAAAAAGTCTCATTGATAGCACACGATTAACGCTATAAAAGGCCT
>OVBE01004088.1:0-24942 GCA_900406425.1 Iberis pinnata | reverse complement strand
CTTCTTTGCCCGATCGATCTTCATCTCCGGATTTTTCCAGGAACTTTTGCTCGATCAAGCAACTATGTTGCTCGATCGTGCAACTCATCAACATCTGCTCGATCAGACTAAATAATGCTCGATCGAGCAATTCTGATGGAACTTCTGAAATCTTTTGAAAAACTTCTAAAATGCATCGTTTTGCTCTGATTCGACCCGAACACCTAGAACACTGAAATTCTACCAAATATGCAATGAAAACACTCGGAATAATGCAGAATAGCAAACATAAATGCTCACTATTATGCATTAAAACCGAGTAATATAACAGATCTTGGAGCAATTGTTTTCTCCTCGGCTCCCTTGACGTGATGGTTTAACTGGCATGCTTTCATCAAGTGTGATGTTCTATTCCAGCACTGGCGTCTGGGATCTCATCGTGGCGTAGGTGGCGGTTCTCTGTGTTGCGGTGGAGCGTGGCCTTATACTTTGGTTGTCGTCTTCAATCCAGTGTGGCAGCGTTTCATCCTTCGTCCTTGTTGGCTTTATTTCTTAGGTCAGATCTGCTGTTGCTTTGGTTTTGTTTATGTTTGTTGGGTGTAGTTGGTGGTGTTGTGTTGGTTTCGGTTTGGTGAGGTTGATCGAGTTGTGTGGGTTTCTTGTCTGTAAAGCTAGCTAGTTTTTGGTATCATCAGGTTTAGTTGAGTTCTTTTTCAGCTCAGTGGTTGGTTTTCCGGTTTGTTGACTTTCCCTTCGTTCCTTACCAGTTTCGTCTGTAGTGGTTTTCGGTCACGAAATCGCTTCAACTGGTAAGGTCCTGGTCGCTCCTTGTCTCTACTTGGAAGCCCGGTTCGAGGGATGTTCTTATGGCTGGCTTCTTTGGCATTCCAATGGTTGGGTTTCTTTCAACTAGCCATTTCTGAAGGTTGATGGTATGATCCATCTGTTATGACCTCTCGGTTTATTAGCATGCAGTTTCTTCACCTTTAAGGTAGTCCGATTCACCATAGGAGGATCTTGGTTCCCGCTAGAATGGATCATCGGAGATCTTTGCGATCATCATATTCAAAGGTTATCATCTTGCGGTTTTGAAATTGTTTGAGTTTTAGAGTTTTCTCTTTTCTTGTGTTATCTTTTAGTTGGCTTTGTTTTGCTTAATTTCTTTGGTTGTATTATGCTTCCCTCTTTTGGGCTTTTGACTCCGGGGGACTTTTCGTCATGCCGGCTTTGTCTCCGGTAATCCTCTCGGGTTTAGATCGTTTGTTTGTATTAAGTTATATTTTTTTAATAAAATCATATGAAAAAGAAAAAAAAACATGGTTAGAATTTCTATACAGAATATTATATTCCCTAATATATAAATTACATGTTTCTATATTATGTGTAACATTAATATCGTCCCAGAGAAACCAATTTATGTGCATATTATTTAGCTAAGTTGGGAGCTGCTACTATTGTTGATTAGAAAATTCGGCATATTTTTCCGTTTCATTGATTAACCCTTATTGATCAATAAATTTCTTTGTCGTAAGAAAAAATGTTTATTTTTTCTAAAAATATTCCAATATTATAACTACCTCTAAATTCTTCTAAACCCTAAAAGCTATCACAAAACCCAAATTAAATCATAAATTTAAAATCTAAAATAATGAATATAAATCCAAAAACTTAATTTATTAGTTCTCAAAAATCATATTTTATTATATTTATGATATTTTTATGGGACATTCTCAAAAATACTACAAAAAATTAGGTATATTCTAAAAATGTCACGCTCTCCCAAAAATTCAAAAATATCACTATTTTTTAAAAAAATACTAGAAAAATTTTTTTGTTCCAAAAATACCACAAATTTAAAATAGTTTTAAAACTTCAAATTTAAACCCTAAACCTCCAAAATCAAACCCACCCCTTCAAAAATAAACCATAAACTTTAATTAGTGAACTCAAACCCAAAAATTTTAATTCTAAACCCTTAAAATCCACTTTTTATTTTTGGAGTATTTTTGAAAAATAAAACAATTATGTGGTATTTTCAAAACTTGAGGAATTCCTTCAAATACCATCAAAATAAGTTCAAATTTCAAAAATACCACACTCCCAAAAGTTCCAAAAATACCACAGTCCAAATGTTCCAAAAATACCACAAAAATAAAAAAAGTGAATTTTAAGGGTTTAAAATTTAAATTTTTGGGTTTGGGTTCACTATTAGAGTTTAGGGTTTAGTTTTGAAGGGGGTGTGTTTGGTTTTGGAGGTTTAGGGTTTAAATTTAAAGTTTTAAAGCTACTTTAAATTTGTGATATTTTTGGAACAAAAATATTTTTGTGGTATTTTTGGAACTTTTGGGAGTGTGGTATTTTTGAAAAATATCTAATTTTGTGGTATTTTTGAGAATGCCCCTCGAAACTTTTAGGAGTGTATGGTATTTTTGGAATTTGAACATCTTTCAGTGATAGTTGAAAGAATTTCTCTATTTTTAAAAGAAAACTTTGTTAGTAATAATTTTTAAAAGTATTTTAATTATATTTTTGATACAAAATATTATTTTTATGTTTTTTTTATATAAATTTCATTATATAATTTGTATCATTGTATGAAATACCATTTTAATTGTATAGTTACCTTAAGTCTGGTCTTTCGTTTTCTTAGGGCATCCCCAACAGAACAATTCAAATTTGAAGTGTGTGACACTTCAAATTTGAAGTGTCCTGTGTTTTCCTCCAAAGGCAACACTTCAATTTTGAAGTGTTAAAAGTGTGTATTTTGCAATATGTTCCATATTTTTGTTCACAATTATTTAACATCATACAATTTTATATATAAATATAAAGCATTCATCATTTAACTATAACATGCAATATTTATTAATAAGACATTACATTATTATATAAATTACATAATTATTAGAAAACATACAAATAAAATTATTTAAAAAATTCAAATATCAGATTATTAATTAGCATTATTCTCATAATGCTCCCAAATATACTCAATCAATGCATTTCGAGGTGACAAATGAGTTAAAATCGCGTTAAGAGAAATGGAAGCGAAAAATCAAATATTGTTAACAAATTTAGACTCTATGAGTGATAGTAATACTCGTGAGTTTATTCGATCTAAGCAAGCAAGAATCACACAAAAAAGAAATCAAGAGCAACTTCAAGCTTCGGTTACACCAAACTTTTTTCGGCAATATTTTGATGATCTTGGAGGTAGTGGATCAAATTTAGGTGGATATTAATTAGTTTGTTGTGATATTTTTATTTGGGTAAAATTTGTGTGTTATGTAATATTTTTTATTGCTCTCTTTGGTATTAAATTTTCTTGATGTTTTTTAAAAAATATTAATGGCATATGATATTTTCATATTTTAATATTATAAATTTAATTTATATGTTTCTAAATATAAGATGCATAAATTAGTATACATTTAAAATAAATCATAAAAGTGTTGGTTCAAAAATAATAATTATACAACTTAAAAATAATAAATAAATAAATTTAGGGACTAAAGTGTAATAAAAAAGAGTGACACTTCAAAAATTGAAGTGTGAGAAAGTAGACACTTCATATTTGAAGTGTGAGAAAATAACAATTCACCGAGTTAAAACGGCGTATGATCTTTTCCTACATTGTCAATCTCAAGTTTTCGCGGATCCGAGTGCTGACAACATCCAAGCATAATCGGCATATGCTCATGCC
Source organism: Iberis pinnata (assembly GCA_900406425.1). NCBI lineage: Eukaryota > Viridiplantae > Streptophyta > Magnoliopsida > Brassicales > Brassicaceae > Iberis > Iberis pinnata. The sequence continues at coordinate 21,260 of OVBE01004088.1, read as the reverse complement.
TGGCATGTTTTGGCTAAGGCTGAGGAGCGCCTTTACCAACAAAAGTTTTGTATTCGTTGGTTACGGCATGGCGACCAGAACACTGCATTTTTCCATTGTATCTCTCAATCTCGCACGTCTCGCAACTCCATCAAACAACTTCGTCTTCCCTCCGGTGACACCATCACGGATCAGGCTGCCATTTAGTTTGCAGCCGTCTCGCACTTCAAGTCTTTCCTTCAAGCCTCAGATGATCTCACTCCCATCCCACCAGCCACTCTTTCCGAGCTCATTTCATATCGTTGCCCGCATGAGCTTTGTACCGCACTTGTTGCACCGATCCTCGCTACCAAAATCCAAGCAACGCTTTTCTCTATGCCCTCCAATAAAGCTCCCGGGCCGGACGGATATACCTCGGAATTCTACAAAGCCGCATGGCCCATTCTTGGTAACGATTTTGTGATCGCGGTTCAATCCTTTTTCATGAATGGTTTTCTGCCTGCAAGTATCAATGCGACACTAGTCGCTTTAATTCTCAAGGTAGACGATCCTCGTTAAATGAAGGATTACCGTCCCATCTCCTGCTGCAATATCATATACAAAGTCATATCCAAATTCCTAGCTAACCGTCTAAAGCAATGCTTGCCTGATTCCATTGAGCCAAACCAGAGTGCGTTTGTGAAAGACCGATTGTTACTGGAGAATGTGTTGCTCGCCACAGAAGTTGTCAAGGATTACCATAAACCAACAATTACCCCTCAGTTCACTCCCAAGTTAGATATTTCAAAAGCATTTGATACTATTGATTGGGCGTTTATTATGTCGGTTTTGCAGGTTATGGGTATTCCAGATCGATTTGTGCATTGGATTTACACTTGTATTTCCACAGCTACTTTCTCTATTATGATTAATGGTGAACCTGCAGGCTATATTCCTAGCTCCCGGGGCATTAGACAAGGTTGTGCTCTCTCGCCATACCTTTATGTCATCGCCACCAACGTCCTTTCGTGTCTCTTGAACAAAGAGGCGGCTACGGGTTTATTTGGTTATCATCATAATTGTTAGCCAATTGGTCTTACTCATCTGTGCTTTGCTGATGATATCTTCATCTTCTCTGATGGTTCTTTAGATTCTCTCAAAGGTATTTTGCAGGTTATGGATTCCTTTGGGACAACCTCGGGTTTGCATGTTAACCTCACCAAGTCCTCCATTTACCTCCCGGTCTCCCCATCACTAGCCTTCAGTTCCTTCCTTCATGCCACCGGTCTCGTATGTGATTCTTTACCGGTTCGCTATCTAGGCTTACCATTGACGACGAAGGGTCTGACCCCGCTGACTATGCTCCACGGATAGATCGTGTCCGTTCTCGTACCACCTCCTGGTCCGCTAAGCTCCTATCGTTTGCTGGTCGCCTCCAACTCATCAATTTTTTCTCCTTAGCACAGTCAACTTCTGGCAATCTGCTTTTCAGCTGCCGAAAAAGTGTCTCAAACAAATCAACAGTCTATGTTGTAACTTTCTCTGGTCAGGTACTGCCACTAATCACTCTTTGACTAAGTTTTGTTGGAATGATGTATGCAGGCCTAAAGATGAAGGTGGGCTAGGCATTCGGCGCCTTGAGGAAACGTCCACAGCTTTTGCTCTTTCATTAGTTTGGCGATTGTTCTCACATACCTTGTTTCTCTGGCGTGCTTGGACGCGTCAATACCTGCTTCGGCACACAACCTTTTGGGATGCTCCGATCAACTCCCGTGGATCTTGGATGTGGCATAAACTACTCAAGCTTTGGCCCCTGGCGCTTCAGTTCCTACGTATCTCGGTCACTACTGGTATCTCCACATCTTTTTGGTTTGGTCCTTGGTTTCCTCTTGGTTCTTTGTTTGCTATTGCAGGTGAAGCAGGTATTCGTGAGTTTGGAGTCCCAAGGCTAGTATCAGTCTCTGATGCTGCCCTACCCACAAGCTGGCGTATCCGTCATTCGCGTGTTCAGTTCCATCATGACCTCCGTGATCGTATCACCCAATTGCCGCTCCCATCTCCCTCTTTGGCAGTTGACTCACCACCTTGTCGCCACCTCAATGACGAGTACAAAGACTATTTCACGTCTTCTACTACTTGGAAACAGCTCCGGCGTAGCTCACCCAAGCAGCCGTGGAGTTCCACGGTTTGGTTCCCCTAATCCATCTCACGTTATTTGTTTAGTACTTGGATTGTTGTTCTTGACAGGTTATCCACCGGGTGTAGAATGAGGACATGGGGAATATATCAAGCGTGTATTCTTTGTGGAGAGCCAGATGAATCACGGGATCATCTTTTCTTTGCATGCCCATACTCATACACTCTTTGGGATTCTCTTGTCTCTCCTATTCTGCGACATCGCACCTCTCCTGACTGGTTACTCACCCTTTCATCTCTCCGTCACCACTCGATCTCCTGTCATGACCATGTTCTTCTACGGTTGCTCCTACAAGCGACCATCTATCACTTGTGGCGGGAGCGGAATAACCGGATTCATGGACAACCAGTTCGCTCTGTGGATTTTCTACGCACTACCATTGCCCGTGGCGTTACAGACCGGATCACTAGCTTACAGTATGGGCCGCAGTCACGTTATGCATCCTTAGCTCATCACTGGGAAACTATCTCTGCATAGCATCATCTGCTATCCCTACTCACAACACTTTCGGCCATTGTTTTTTCATTTTACTTCTCTTTCAGGGTTCGCTGGGTGCAAGGCATGTACTCTTTTTCCTATCTCTAGTTTTGTCCCACTGGGTTTTCTAGAGATAAGTTTTAATAAGGCAGCCTTGTACCACCCCACGTCGACCTTCTTTTCTTTTTCACTTTTCACAGTTATTCCAATTCGTAAACCCCTTTTGTACATATTAACTTTTGTTTATTTTTCGTGATATATAAATTTAACATTTCATCAGTTTTGAAGTGTCTTTTTGGAGGAGAAAAAACTTCTAATTTGAAGTTATAGAGTGTCCTTTGGAAATGCCCTTAGTCCATTATCTTTGTTTCTTTTGGTTATGGGTTTTAATTATTTTATCTTCTTTAGTCTATATCAAGTTTGTATTAGGCGTATTTTGTTTGGGTTTTTAGCATTTGAGGTTTGTTCCTATCAACTTTTACTCTCATACAAATTTCGGAGCTATGTCGTTTTCATCTAGGTGTGTATCAAGTTCTTTGTTTAATATTATCAAGTAACAAAAAATGTTACTTGATAATGTTTGTGGGAATATAAATCTATTCGGGTCGGGTTTCCAGAAAATAGCCAGACTCATTTTCATCATTGGATTTTTTGTTATTGGGAACTCTGTCACTGGGCTCTTTGTTACTGGGCTCTCTGTCACTGGGTTCTCCGTTACTGGACTCTTTGTCATTGGACGAGGTCAACGTCGGAGATCGCGTCGTAGTAACAACAAGATATGTTGTTATAGGAAGAATTCAAAAGAAGATCAGCGCATTAACTGTCATTAATGTGAGCTCATTAAGAGAGTTGGGAGGAGTATAAAGGGAGAAGTGAGGGCTCTGAGGAAGGGGTTCAAAAAATCATTTGTAAAACTCCTACTAGAGAACTTTGTAACAAACATTTGTAACAAGAAAGAAATACACAAGCACTTTACAAATCTCTTTTACATTTTCTTCCATATTTTGGTGTGAGGAGATTTTCGCACTCACATTTTTGGCATCGTCTATGGGGATAGAAGACAAATATCTTAACGAATTTACTAAAGAACGTCTACTCTACCAATAATAAGAAATGCAGACACATGTAGATGCCCAACATGTGAATCAGGATGCTCCTACTGCAAACCAGGAGGCTTCGGTTGTGAACCACGACTCCCTAGCTGTGCTGAAGATGATGCTCGCGATGCTGGAAGGAATCGGGCAACATGCTCATTTCTCACTTCAACAGTCACGAGGAGCATGTGACGACTCGGCTCGTGACCTCGACGAACGTCCAGTCAGATCTGGAGGTGCACCTTGAAGCTCTAACGAACCCGACGAAGAGAATAGAGCCGATTGTCTTGATCCTGGAGAGCGCATGAGGGGCTAGTATCTGAGGCGAAATCTCTCTGGATGAAAACCAGAGAGCTGAGGATTTTCTGGGTCCGAACCAGAGAGATGAGGATCTTTTGGGCATGAACCGAAGAGCTGATGATCTCCTAGGCACGAACCACAGAGTTGATGATCTCCTAAGCGCGAACCGGAGAGCTGATGACATCCTGCTCTCTCAGCAGAGAACCACGAGCTCCTTCGATGTGAACCAGAGAGCTGAAGAGATCTTGGGCGCAAATGGGAGAGTTGAGGAGCTCCCGAGCGCAAACCGAATATTTGATGACATTCTGCTCTCTCAGCAAAGAACCGAGAGCTTGCTGGATACAAACCAAAGAGCTGAGAATCTCATGGGCGCGAGGCGGGGAGCTGGTGATCATATGAATTCTAAGCGGAGAGCTTGGGGCATCCCAAGTTCCTAGTGGATAGCTGAGAACCAGAGAAACCTGCAAGGTTGAGGTAGCCGTAAAGCACTAGAGAACCATCGATGTGAGGATCATATGAGAGCTCTAGGAGACGCTGGAGAGTTGCACACTCCAAGCTCCGTGCAGAGATTCAAAGACAACGCTAGAAGGATCTCGCACGACCAAAGAGATCACGATTACAATGTGCTCAGGAGATCTATTGATAAAGTGAATGTCGAGCTCCTCGTAGTGACATCAAAATTCCACAGGGTGGCCAGCGCAACTCCTGAGATTCATGGTATGATCGAAGAAACAGAGAGGACTCCTTTCATCACGCGCATTACCGAGGAACGGATAAGAGACACCAACAAATTAAGGCTCCCTCTCTACGAAGGAAGCTCTGAACCAAAGGTGCATATGACAACCTTCAAGATTTCCGTAACCAGAGCATATTTCAGCGAAGAAGAGAAAGATGCAGGATATTGCAGACTCTTCATTGAAAACCTGACGAGATCAGCTTTCGAGTGATTTTTCTAGCTCGAGGGAGGTTCGATCGACAACTTTATGCAATTTTCAACGGCATTCCTGAAGCATTACTCCATTTTCATCAACAAGGGAACCTCAGATGCTTACCTCTGGACTATAAGTCAAGGTCCAACTGAATCGCTCCGAATTTTCATTGAACACTTCAAGAGTGTCAAAGCAAAGGTTGTTAGCGTAAGCGAGTCGATGAAGCTAGCTGCACTCAAACACATACTCTGACACAAGTCCCCATTACGTATTGACCTGACGATCCACAAGCCAAAGATGATTAAAGACGCACTCCATCACTCTGCAAACTGGATGAACACCGAAGAGGAGAAAGTTTCCCTCTCCAAAAAGTTTAAGATAGTGAGAGGAGCTTATATCTCAGCTCTCCCGCCAACAAGGAATTCCAAGGGAAATCGAAGGGGTCTCACTCGTACAATGTCGAGAAAAGGTGGCGAAAGCTAGAGAGCAGATAAGGACCCTGAATGTTAGGACGCGACCCGGATGCCTATTGTGAGTTACATAAATGTAATGGGCACGCGGCGCATGAATGCTTCAAACTCAAGAATCTCCTTAGCAAGAAATTCGCCAAAGGAGAATTGAAAAAAGAGATTGATTTGGAAGCAGTTGTGCGAGAGATGGAGACTCCTAAGGAAGACAGAGATCCCAGCAGGGAAGAGAACATAAAGAAGAGGATAAACTTCATAATAGGGGGATCAAGACATTACTGAGAGTCTATTTCTTCAGTGAAGTCGTACTTGAGAAAGTTATAATTTGGTAAGGTAAGACACACTTCAGATTTAAGAAGTGAGATAAGCTTTACCGAGTAGGATGCCTCTCATTTGAACTTGCCACATGATGATGTTATAGTCATCGAGCTCGACATTGGAGAAAATTACGATATATCGCGATGAATGATTGATACGGGGAGCACAGTGAATGTCATATTCCTCGACACACTAAAATGAATGGGACTTGACAGCTCATAATTAAGGGGTCCTCCAACCCCCTTAACGGGATTTAGTGGAACGACAAAAATGTCGCTTGGAACAATAAGAATCCCAATGTCTGCAGAGGGGGTCCATAAACTTATTCATTTTACTGTAGTGGACCGACTAACAGCTTATAACGTTATTTTGGTGACTCCTTGGATCCATGAAATGAAAGTTTTCTCGTCTTCTTATCACCAATTTGTGAAGTTCCCAACGAAAGGTGGCATAAAAGTCAAACGAATTCCCAAATCTGCTATATGGTTGGTGTCAAGTCCAGGGTTCAATAGCAATTAAAGAGCTCGATTGCTCTTTAGAAAGAGATAATCAGAATCCAAGGCTCAGTGATGCTCGCCCCACCCCAAGTCAAAAAGGTAATAACGAGGTAGATTCACAAAGACGCACCATAAAGATTCCTCTTGGCCCGCTGAATCCAGAGAAGTGTGTAACCATAGGGTCTCACCTGAAAGGAGAACTGAAGCGCAAGCTTATTCGGTTCCTAAGACAGAATAAGCAAACCTTCGCGTGGACAGCTAGCAATATGCCATGAATTAATCTCGATGTGATCTCACGCAATTTGAAAGTCAATGCAACCCTCAAGCCCATAAAGCATAAGAGGCGAAATCTTGGTCCCAAGAAATCACAGGCTGTAAATAAAAAAGTAACAAAGCTTCTGGCAAACAGATCGATCAGAGAAGTCCATTATCTCAAATGGCTGGTGAATCCCATAGTGGTGAAAAAGAAAAAATGGGAAATGGAGAATCTGCATTGATTTTACGGATCTTAACAAGGCTTCCCCGAAGGATAGCTTTCCGCTTCCTCACATTGACCGACGAATAGAAGCGACAACATACATCTAGATTCGGATGAATACGGACAATCAGGAGAAAACATTGTTCATAACCAATAGAGGGATCTATTGTTACAAAGTCATGCCGTTTGGTTTGAAGAATGTCGGTGAGACATATCAGAGACTGGTGAACAAAATGTTCTCATCTCAGCTCGGAAAAACCATGGAGGTTTATGTCGATGACATTTTAGTGAAATACTTAGTAAATGATGAACATGTTCAACATCTCTTAAATTGTTTTGAAACCCTCAATTAGTTCAGGATGAAACTAAATCCATAAAAGTGCACTTTTGCAGTCACCTCAGAGAGTTTCTAGGCTACCTTCTAACTGAGAGGGGGATCGAGGCGAATCCCAATAAAATAACCATGGTTCTCTAAATGTTGTCACCTAGGACGCTGAAGGAAGTCCAATGTCTAACAGGGAGGACTGTCGCACTAAACAGATTCATCTCGCAATCAACGGAAAAATACCTTCCATTCTTACAAATTTTGAAGAGAAGCAAGTGATTCCTTTGGAATGATCAATGCGAGAGTGCATTCGCCGAGTTCAAGAGTTACCTTGCTAACCACATGTGTTGTCAAAACCAGTGCAAGGGGAAACCCTATACTTATATGTAGCGGTTTCTCCTGTTTTAGTGAGCGGGGTACTAATCCAAGAAGATGGAGCAAACAAAAGACCAATATTTTATATCAGCAAGAGTTTAATTTCTCCCAGTACGAGATATATGATGGCCATGAAACTAGCTCTTTCCATAGTTATCTCTGCAAGGAAGCTCCGCCCATATTTTCAATCTCATTCGAAAGTGGTGATGACGATGCAGCCGTTGCAAAAAATTCTCCATGGCCCGAACCAATCCGGAAGGATGGTAAAATGGGCCATAGAATTGAGCGAGTATGACGTCGAATACCAAAACCGATTGAGTGCAAAGTTAAAGATGTTAGCAAAATTTATTATCGAATTGCCAATATGAGTCCAAGAAGGCTCACCACCGCAACAAGTTTGGGGACTCCAAGTCGACGACTCGTCAACAAAGTCGGGATGTGGAGTGGGAGTGCGATTAGGATCTCTAACGGGGTAGGTGATCGAACAGTTAAGCATAATTGCGTTTAATGCTTCAAATAATGAATTGTAATATAAGGCGCTTATTGCGGGTTTAAGATTAACTTTGGAAATCGGAGTGAAAGATCTCCAAGTTAAAAGTGATTCTCAACTTGTAGCAAGTCAGATAAGTGGAGAATACAAAGCTAAAGATGATAGGATGGGAACTTAGTTGGAAGTCGTTCAGGGACTTATAAATCAGTTCAACATATTCGAGCTACAAGGGTTCCGCGAGGCGAGAATAGTTTGGCAGACACGTTGGTTGCGCTGGTGTCAACATCTGATCCTTTGGTGTGAATAATGATTACCGTGGAGACTATCAAGACACAAGGCATATCTCTTGCAGAGAGAACTATGGAAATATAAACGCGATCCATGAGAAGATGATCTCAACAAGCACCTAAGGAAGCAGCTGCGAAAACACTATCCTTGAATCAGAATAAGTTATTGAAAGAAACCTTACACCAATCAAAAGAGAGCTCGGCTCGGATGTAGCACCTGCCTCGATTTCGAAGACGGCAATCTAGGTTGGTTTTGATAAAATTTGTACAGAAGCAATTGATCCAAATGGTAGTCACCTCGGGCTGAGTGGAGCAACCAAAGAATGGAATGATCGTGTGGATAGTCAACTTGCCTTGGAGCAAGCACCTGCAAGAAGCACAAGATCTACTGGTACTTCACTCGGCTCGGACGCTGACAATCTGCTCATCTCAGAATAAGTTTTTGTGACAAAATAGCAGACACCAGATGATCTATGTGAAAAATCCAAAGACTGGAGAGCTCCGATTGAGGCATACATTACAAGGGAAAAACTAGGAATGATAAGTGACGAGCACGAAAATTGAAGGTTATGAGCGCGCGGTTTTGTATGGTGGACGAACTACTCTACAAAAGGAGTGTCACAGGACCCTACCTTGTGTGTGTCAAACCTGATTAAGCATTGACCATCATTACAGAAGTTCATGAAGGTCTCTACGGGTCACACTCGCCGGAGAGGATGTTGATCCTTAAAATCAAGCGACAAAGGTATTTTTGGCCAACTATGGTAAAATAATGTGAAGAGTACGCACGGAGATGTGAGCAATGCCAAAGACACACTCCGTTCATACACCAACCTGATGTGCAACTCTCCTTCATCTCTTCTCCATACCCATTCATGAGATGGTCGATGGACATCGTTAGACCGCACCCCTCAGCTGGCGGAGCAAGATTCCTCCCGGTGTTAACAGATTATTTTTCAAAATGGATAGAAGTAGGATCTTTCAAGAATGTCACAAAAATAGTAGCCCAAAAAATTGAGTGGCGAAACGTGATATGTCGTCACGGGTTTCCTTATGAGATTGTAACTGACAATGGGTCTTAGTTTATCTCAAACAAGTTTGAGGCATTATGTTCGACATGGAAGATAAGGTTAAGCAAGGCAACATCAAGATATCCTCAAGGAAATGGCCAAGCAGGGCAAATAAAACTTTTATCAATAACCTAAAAAAGAGATTGGGAGCTTTCAAAGGAGGATGTGCAGATGAGCTCCACGACGTCTTGTGGGCTTGTNCCCCCCCCCCCCCCCTTCTCCCTTGTGTATGGAATGGAAGCAGTAGTACATGCATAAGCTGCAGTTCCCAGACTTAGAAAAACGGTCAACACGATGGATCCAAGTAAAAATGATGAGATTATATTGGATAGCCTCGATCTAATAGATGAGAGGCAAGATCAAGCATTGACGACACTACAAAACTATCAACACGCGGTGGCGTGTTACTACAACTCTCGATTAAGGATTCAATGTTTCAATGTCGGTGATCTGGTACTTCAGCGACAATTCTCAAATACAGCTGCATATGGTGCCGGAAACCTAGGTATAAATTGGGAGGGTCCTTACAAAGTGGCGAAAGTTGTGCGTTATGGAGTTTATGAGCTAGAGTCTGAAGATGGTGTCAAAGTACCAAGATCATGGAACCCAATGCATCTAAAGGCATACTTTTAATTTTAAAGTATAACATAGCATTTTAACCTAACCAAGTTCGTGATGGCATTTATGTACTCTATTCGCATTAATAAAGGAGCATTTTCATTTTCAGTTTTGTGTTTATATGTTAAAAAAGGATCATCGGCCACGCTCACACAAAGGGCGGGAGTTGAGCATCTAAAAGTTAAAAAAGCTAAAATAAGCTATAAATCAAGGCTAAGTCGAAAAGCTAAATTAAAAATCTAAAATAAAGAGCTAAGGTAAAAGCTAATACAAAAGCTAAATAAAAGCTAATAAAAATAGCTAAAGTAAAATCTAATACAAAACCTAAATAAAAGCTTAAAAGTAAGTTAAAAGCTAAGTTGAAACGAGTTCGCAAACCAAAAATCCACGCTCAAAATGTGAAATGAGCTCGGGGATGAACTCAAATAAAAACTGACAAAACGTTTAAGTTCTAAAAGCCATACTACTAAAAAGAGTCAAAATTAAGCTCGAGCAATGCTGGAAAGCAGAAAAGAGTATTAATGGCATTCACTCAAAAGTGATGACCAATTGGAAGCATAATGTGAATGGATTAAAGTTTGGTTAAGTCTTGTTGAAAATGTATGAAAAGGAGGAAATTCAAAGAGACATAGATGAAATTCGCCAAAACAGATAAATCCATATAAAACCAAAAGCTTTGGGCCATCCAGAGCAACATAAGACAAAATCTCAAAATAATAAAGTAGACTTCGGGTAATTCCAAGCAAAACATAAAAGCATAAAGTGCTAAAGGAAACAACATAAGACTTTGGATACTGAAAGCGAAAATGATAGGACGATCCTAAGTCTGTGAAGGATCCTCCTCAGTAGCAGCACAAATCTCTTCTACCATCTCATCCATCTTTGGTCCAATATTGAACCCAAACTCATCAATAGGAGCCACCGCATCAATAGGAGCCGTCAATCGCAACATCTATAGGAGGAGCAGGCAAAATCTTATCGGGCAAGAGAAGCGGGGTCTCAACAGGGGAGGAATTCTAAGTCTTGGGAGCCGTGAATAGAGAAACAGAACCTGAAAATAGCCGCACAAATCATTCTAAGTCAAGAGGTGGGATCTTCGCCTCGACTTAGGTGGACGCCTTCTTTGCAGCCTTACTATCAGGAGTAAGGACCTCAAACTCCATCTTGAGATATGGAATATCACCCTTGGTAATACCTGCGAGAAGCTCAAGGTTGTACTAACCTCACGAAAGTATGCCGACGACTTATGAGCAGCAAGGTGAAATCTCACATGCTCAATCCCGGCCCGGGTCATCTTGGCGACTACTTTCTTCGCCTCATCATTAGCTCAAGCTGGATCGATATCACGAGCACTGGTGAGCGCGTTGAGGACCCAAACTCATCAATAGGAGCCATCGCATCAGCCAAAGGGAGGGTCGAGCCGTCAATCGCAACATCTATAGGAGGAGCAGGGAAAATCTTATGGGGCGAGAAAAGCGGGGTCTCAACAGGGGAGGAATGCTGAGTCTCGGGAGCCGCGAATGGAGATAGAGAACCTGAAAAGAGCCGCACAAATCATTCTAACTCAAGAGGTGGGATCTTCGCCTCGGCTTAGGTGGACGCCTTCTTTGCAGCTTCACTATCAAGAGTAAGGACCTCAAACTCCGTCTTGAGATATGGAATATCACCCTTGGTAATATCTGCGAGAAGCTAAAGGTTGTACTAACCTCACGAAAGTATGCCAACGACTTATGAGCAGCAAGGTGAAGTCTCACCAGCTCAATCCCAGCCCACATCATCTTGGCGACTACTTTCTTTGTCTTATCTTTAGCTCAAGCCAGATCGATATCACGAGCACTGGTGAGCGCGTTGAGGTGATCCTCGGCCTCTTTGATATGACCTGTAAGACTAATCATATCCTCATGAAGTGTGTCTCTCTCCTTGTAAAGATCCACATTAGCATCTCTTATCGACTTGTGCTTCGCATGCATGTCCACACGCTCATTCTCCGCATGTATCACACGAGCTTCTGTGGACTGCCAGAGTCGCTGGTTTTTCTTGGCCTGCTTCATAACTTCCAAATCATCCTCACGATACATGCATAGAGCCTCAAGCTCAGTAGTAAGCGAAACAATCTGATCCTCGGGAGCCTTCAAGCCAGACTGCTTCTTGGTGGCGGCGAGTTGGTGGCAGAATGACAAAGATAAAAATAAGAATTTAAATGACAAGTAAAAATGCAGGACAATATAGAGTTTCATGAGCTTACCTCGTCGACACTCTTAGATAGAATCTTTCAGTTCTCATAATCTTCGGCAAGGAGGTCCTGAAGCACCGGAAGCCTACATCCCTTAAAGCGAAAATGGCGAAAGATATGGGATAACGAGCTTGAGTCAAAAATGAATGGGTCATTGGAATTGTACCCAAAATCCCAATTGTACCTCTACCTTTTCTCACCACCTCTCCATTTTCTGGTTTTCGAGAGCTTCCTCTTCAAGGAGTCTCGAGGAGTAGGATCGTGCTCTGCAAGCCGAGAGGTGTCCTGAGGTGCTGGGAGCGCAATGATGGACCGACAATCAGAATGCTTCGAGATAATGGTGTCATCAATTTGCACCATTTGAGCCTTGTCGGCTCTCTTTCCCCCTTTGTCCGACCGGACATGAATAGATGCAGCAGGAGCAGATGGTGCGGTGGACGAGGCACCTCACGTCGTCTCGACATACTTGACAGTTGAGCAGTCGCAGCCTTAGCCTTCCTTGCAGCACGATAAGCATATATCTCAACGTCTTGAATGTCGTCGAGAGCTGAAAGATGGAAGACAATTATCATAAGTGAATAAGTTAAGTCAAAGAAAATCTAAGTGTTAAGGAAAACTAACCAGCAAGTTCTTCGGGATGGTAGAAAGAGCGTTGAGAAGCAACATAATTCATGTGACGAAGAGCGGATTCAAAAAGTATAGGTCGATTGAACGTGTCCCAAGCACATTTTTATTGCGACAAGTGGTCAATAAGTCTTCTAAATCGGCAAGGAGCTTCTTCTTACGCCCACTCTTTCGAAGCGGCACTACATAAATAAAAAGACAAGTGTTAGAACATTTAAAGATAAGATATAAACATAAAAAAACATATAAAGCTTAAACATGAGCCGCTACCAGGTTCAAGAGACCAAATTGTAATCGCTAGATGAGAAAGACGACCGAAAGTCAACTCATTTACTGGAAAGTAGAAGTAAGATTGCTTCCAATTTTTCGTTTTTCCCTGGGAGCCTGGAAAGGACACCACAATCATGATTCGACATCAGATAAAAGAAGCCTTGTTGTTTAGGGGTTTTCCTCAATTTCTCAAGGTGAGCGAGAGATTGGACATTAAGATCAACACCATTTTCTTCTACAAGAATTTGCAACCCAACAACCATACAAATGACGTTCAGACAAAGTTGCGGCAAAGCGAGTCCAAGACCATACATATAACGTATAAGGATATCGGGCAGGGGGAACAAAAGCATGCATTCCCTGAAGAAAACCTCATACGCACAACAAAAACCATCCCTAACTTTCTGTGGGTTCTCTAAGGGAGACAGAACGATAAGCTCAACGTCTCTCGGAATAAGGCAGTTGTTCCGTAATCCAAACAATCTTTTCAAAGATAACCATGAATGAAAATGAGGGCCGAAAAGAGGAGACTTAGCTGGTATAAAGTAAGGTGTTGCGCTCGACATGACACAAGAGGCAACTCGTGGACGGGGACTTTGTTCGAGCAAAGTCTGCTTGTGTGTCATTTGCGAATGGAAGCTCGGCTCAGATGAGAATCGCGGTAACAAAACAAGAGACGCTCTCGAGTTGGAGCTAGGCAGAGGAGAGAAGCGCGACAGTGGCTCATAGAACAAATATGCAAATAGGGGGAGGTCTCGAGCATGAGAGCTCGACTCGGATGAGGGAAGACAGGCCATGAAGAATCCAGATTGGGGGAAGAAGCTTGGCTTGAACTAGGGGAAATTACCTCTGTACAGTCCGATCCGGGAGAGGAGACACCTTGAACTGGACTAAGAGAAGTGTGCGGCTCCATGAGAGAGGCGAGGTTCGCTCGGATCGGAGAAGAATTGATGGGCAAGAGAAGTGGAGTGCTCAGCTCAGAGGAGAGCCGCTCGTGGTCCGACCCAAGACGAAATGGTCCCGATCCGAAAGGCAACGAGCCCAACCCGAGTGGTCAATGAAGGGCTCGACTCTTAGCTCGATCATCAGCTATTTCTCGGCACTCGGCTTGTCCCTCGGCTGATGCTCGATCGACGCTCTCGGGGATGTGCTTGGGTAGGAGCTCCATTAGCGAGGTGCTAAGCTCGGAAGAACAATTTGCTGATCTAGGCGAGAGCATAACTATGCGGTCTGACCTGAGAGGTGAGGCGGATGCACGATTGAACCGAGAAGGAGAAGAATCCATGAGGAGAAGAGAAAAGAAGAAAGAAGAGAAATAAAGGAAGTAGGAAATGTGTGGATGAGAAGAAAGGGAAAAAAGATGAGAGAGATTTATTTTTTATTTTTTAAATATATATATATATATATTAAGAAAAGAAGGAACACAACATCAAAGTGATCCAACCAGAAAAAAGATCAAAAGGGAGAAATTCCTAAGTTTTTACAAAAACTTATCGGAATAACGAAACTTTGATTTTCCATGAAGAACAAGAGAATAAATCACGGACTTGATCTATGAAAAATCAAATTTAGCACCGAAAAACTGTTGTTAGGATGAAGAATGACCGAAAAACGGATTCAAACAAACAAAAATCACAAGATTTTGAGAAAAAATCAAGAACGCAAAGAAATCAACGAAGAGAAAAATTGACTAGGAAGCAAAATCAAGAGAAATGAGAGAGAAATGAAGAGAGTGGATTACCATGAGTTTTTTTGAGAAAAAATGAATGAAGACTTGAGCTCTCTCTCTGAAACTTGCAATGAAGAGTGACACAAAACCCAAAAAATAAGTTTCAAAGTGAGCTTAAGTAGGGGTTACAGAGAAGTTAATTATGGTAAGTAGTTAAAGCCCAAATTATCATTCAAGAGAGTGATTGGCATGGGATCGAGATTCATGAAAATAAGGTTTGATGATGGAAATTAAGGAACAGTAGTTGAAATCCTGTAATGGAAACTTCCATTATAGGATTGAGTGGAAAAATGTGGGAGTATAAATCCACTCGGGTCGGATCTCTAGAAAGTATCCCAGTTCACTCTCCGTCATTGGGCTCTCAGTCACTAGGACATGTTGGTGTCACAACCCCCTTCAGTAGGGTTTTTCCTGAGCTAGTATCGTTATTTATCAAACTCAGCATGTGTTGGTCCCAGAAAGATTGACCGAGAAGGTATTTACACCTGAGTACAATAAGAGAATAATAGAGTATCCAGCGCATAGCCATACTGAGGTCGATACAGACACAACCCGAGCAAGTAATGGCCAAGTCCAAGCGGCTCCAAGTTTTCTGGGATACGTAAAGATCGTGGGAACGAGGAGGCAAAGTCGTAGCAAGAAAATCGGTACAGAAGCCCGAAGTATCCATAAGCGTTAGCTAGAATTGAAGATGACCTCAGGTGTATAAATAGAGAAATGAGCAAGGCAGAGTCGATCTTTTTGGCCACTTTTCGAACTTTATTCATATATATATATATTTTTATCATATGTAAACAAAAGCTTATAGCTACTTCATTCTTATCAATACAAAATCCATCTCATACAAATTTGAGTTGTTGTTTCTTTCACTGTTAAGACTTAAATCGCACAATTCCTCATACAAATATATTTATAAAATTATTTTATGGATTTCAAAGTTCACAGATTTGCGCTGTCTGTGGGGAGTTTAATGATTTTGAAACGCAAAAATAAATCTTCAACCATATCTAATACTATCATGGCCAACAACGTGTCGCCGCAATTGGAAGGGTACACTACCATAATCCAAGCACTCCACTAGTCCATGCAATCCATATCAGAGAGGCTGGAGTGCAATATGCCTTGAATCAATCCATGCTCGATCGACTTGAAAAAATGGCAAAGGAGTCCACAAACAAAACCAAGGCAATCACCAAATGCCTCGACCAGGCAACCTCATCACGTCGGTGACCACTCAGGACTTCCTCCTGAACGCCCCTCCGATACTAAAAAACCCCTCTGGACGATAACCTCCAAGAGGAGCATTCCAATTCGAAAGGCGGTCAGTCTTAAGACGTTCCCGAACAACAAGATTACACTGAGCGCGCTGAGGCCTCAGGCGACGAGAGGGACCACATCAACCTGTCCGAGGACTCAAAAAGAGAATCGAACGAATACGAGGAGGACAACCATATCCCTTCCTCCCAACCCAATAGGTGACCTCAGCACTCGATCCGAGAGATCCAAGAGATGAAAAACTCTCTCCAAGAGGCCGTCCGACAAATGAACTCTAAAGTTCACCAGGTGATCAGTTTGGCTCCCGAGTTGGACCGACTTATGGAGGAGATGCTCCGTAGCCCGTATGCCCCACATATAAAAAAATTCAAAGTACGGAACCCTGGGAAAATCAAATCCCCTTTTACAAGGGAAAAACAGACTCCAGCGCGTACATGATAGCCTTCCGCATAGCAGTCGATCGAGCGCAATTCAATGAAAACGAGAAAGACACAAGATATTGTCAATTCTTCAGTGAACACCTGTAGGGGCCGGCACTCACGTGGTTCTCGCAACTACGTGAGGGTTCAATCCACAGTTTCAATCAAATGAGTTTAATGTTCCCAACGCATTACTCAATGTATATTAAGAGAGACATCTCAGATGTCGACATGTGGAGTATGACCCATGGGCCAAATGAAACCCTCTGATAATTTATCGACCGGTTCAAAGAAGTGATATCTCGGGTGGTGGTAACCGATAACGCTGCCATCGCTACTCTCAAAAATGCGGTCTGGGGCGAATCAGAAATTCCGAAAGGATTTGATATTAAACCTTCTAGAAACCATCGAGACGCACTACATAGAGGGAAGGTTTTCGCGCGAATAGAGGAAGACCTGATCGAAATGCGAAAAAGGTGTCGGGAGAAAAATCCAACAAACCAACCAGCTGCCCCAAGACCTAGCTCCCTAGCGAGGAACCAAACCTTTTACGTCGAAAATCCCAAACATGGTTTGTGGAACCGGTGGAAACAATTCGAGGAGCAAAGAAATACCAAAAAGCACTACGAGTACCACAACCAGGATGACCATTTGACCGAGGAATGCAGGATCTTTAAGCCTTTCATCTTTGCCAAATACCAGTAAGGCGATCTAGGGGAGCCCAGCAAGGCTAAAGCAGCAAGTGCCCAACTAGAGATAACCAATCCTCCAAAACGAGCCCGAGACGAACTACCCCAAATGGAATTGACCCCTCTATTTAAAAATCATATTAACATGATCATGGGAAACCACCAATTTTGGTTGAACTCAATTACTCGAACAAATCATATGAACAAAAGGTCGCTTTTTGCGAGATATGGCAAACTAAGCCCCAGGGGACCGAAGAACATATTCTATTCGACTAAATGGACATAAAATGCCTAGAACTCCCCCACGATCATCCACTGGTCATTGACCTGATTCTAGAAGATTATGAAATAATGAGGGTACTCATAGATATCGGAAGCTCAGTCGACTTAATTTTCAAGAAGACATTAGCCAAAATAGACATAGACTTGTCCCGGATAGAGGGACCTCCAACACCCTTAACTATTTTCATAAGCGAAACCGATATAACGTTGGGAATGATCAAATTAGTCATGCACGCAAAAGCAATATCCATAATGATCAAATTCACATTAATGGAGTGGTCGGCGATATAGAACGAAATCTTAAGTACGTCCTGGATAAACTTGATGAAGGCAGTTCCTTCAACCTACCACCAAGGAAGAAAGGTTTAAAGCAATTACAGATCAGGTTCCCTACCAAGGAAGGGGTTAAAACCATTAAGGGAAGCCAAATGTCAATATGAGCTTGTTACTTAGCCGAACTCCAGCTTAGGAAGAAATGTTTACAACAATTATAGATCGGGGAGCCAACCATCCCAGAAAACTGAGCAACGCGGAACCCAAGTTAGATGAAGTAACACAATATGTATCGACCCAGGTTTCCTGGAACGCTGCGTCAGAATAGGTGCAAAGTTACGAAAATATATAAAAGAAGACATGATCAACTTCCTTGAAGAAAAAAAGCACACCTTCGCCAGGAACATGAAGAACATGCCCGAAATAAGCTTGGACATAATGTTCCAAGAGCTGAATGTTGATCCGATTTAAAAACTAGCCAAATAGAAAAAGCGCAAGCTGGGCACTGAACGGGCTCAGGCAGTCAGATACGAGATGGAAAAAATGTTGGGTTCCGGATCCATTACCAAAGTAAAATACCCAAACTAGTTGGCAAAATCTGTGGTAGTCAAGAAAAAGAAGTGGAGAGTATGCATTGACTTCACAAAATTGAATAAATCATGTCTCAAAGACAGTTTCCTATTGCTAAACATATACCAACTAGTCGAAGCCACATCTGGTTACAAATTGCTCTTGTTCATGGATGTTTTCTCCGGCTATAACCAGATACTTATACATCTAGATGACAGAGAAAAAACAGCATTTGTCACCGATAGAGGCATTTATTGTTACAAGGTGATGCATTTCGGCCTAAAGAACGTTGGTGTCATGAACGAGCGTTTGGTCACCAAGATGTTCTCAGAAAAGCTTGGCATGACAATCTAAGTTTACATTAACGACATTCTTGTCATATCCTCCGATGAAGACGATCATGTGAGGAACCTTCGCGTCAGTTTCCAGATATTGAACACCCACAGAAATAAGCTTTATACAGTTAAGTGTACTTTTGCGGTCTACAACCTTGTCAAGGGGAATAAGAAATTCATCTGGAACGAAGAATGCGAGTTGACATTAAAAGACCTGAAGACCTACTTGATGATGCCTCATCTCTGGTCAAAACTACAAGAAAGAAAAACCCTATTATTGTGCATCGCAGTATCATCATGCGTAATTAGCTCGGTCTTTGTATGCGAGGAGCTAGGCAGCCAAAAGCCAATATTCTACCTCAACAAGATCTTAGATGACGCGAAGACAAAATATCCATCAATAGAAAAATTAGTTGCGGCAGTAGTACATTCGGCAAGGAAATTACGATCCTACTTTCAGTCACACTCGATTGTCGTCTAAGCGAACCAACGGCTGCGAACGATCTTACATAGTTCCAACCAATCAGGGAGACTTTCCAAATGGGCAGTCGAGCTCAACGAGCATGATATAGAGTTCAATAGTAGAACATGCGCAAAATCCCAACTTCTCGTAGATTTCCTCATAAAACTACCACCAGAGATGGAAAACGAGTCCAAGTATTCTGAAGCACGGTGGTCCTTGTATATCGACAGAGCAAGTTCCAAATACGGCTCAGGGATAGGAATATGATTCATCACCCCAACATGGGTGATGATTGAACAATCATTGAGGTTGAACTCTGCCTCATTAAACAACAAAGTTAAATACGAAGCATTGATAGCCAGCCTATGCCTAGCAGCAACAATCGGGCAAAATATGGCAACACCTATTGCGACTCCCAGCTAGTGGTGAACTAATTCAGTGGTGAATATGAAACAAGGGAAGACCAAATGGAAGCGTATTTAGATGTGGTAAAAAATATTTCTAAAGATTTCATAGAGTTTGGCCTGATTAAAATCCCCAGGGGAGAAAACACACATGTGGATGCCTTTGCCGCCCTCGCATCTACCACAGATTCTCAAATGACTAGATTTATACCCGTAGAAACCATCAATAAATCCATCATCTCGGTGGTAAAGAACACATGCGTTATACAAGAAATAATAGAAGACTACAACGCAAACCCAGACCCGAAAGACATGGAGGAAGATGAGGTCCCAATAAAAGCGGATGAGATCGAAAAAGAGATAGAGTGGAGAATTGAAATACTTACATACATTACGGATATGATCTTACCACTAAAGAAATGGGACGCAAGGAAACTCAAAGCTAAAATTGCAAGATACACTCAGCTAAACGGAAACCTCTACAAATAGAGCGTTCGAGGTCCATTACTAAAGTGAATTTCTGGCCAAGAAACAAGAAAAATTGGAAGGAAAGTCCACGATGGAGCATGTGGCAATCACTCGGGTGGCAGAGCCTTAGCATTCAAAATTAAACGATACGGTTATTATTGGCCAACTATGATCAGGGACTACGAACAACATGCCTTGAAATATGAATAATGCCAAAAGCATGCACCATTAATCAACCAGCCAACTGAGGAGATGCAATCGATTACCGTTCCATACCCCCTTTATGCATGATCCATGGACATAATTGGTCTCATGCACAGGTCAGAACAGAAGCGTTTCCTAATCGTCTTAACCGATAATTTCTCTAAATGGATAAAAGTTTAATCCTTTGCCAAGGTCAAATCCGAGAACGTTGAATCCTTTATCTGGAAAAATATAATATATCGCTACGGGATCCCCTACGAAATAAATACTGATAACGGTCCCCAATTTCCTCAGACAGGTTCAAAGAATTCTTCGAGATAATGAAGATTAACCTCACCTACTCAAAAACCTACTACATGCATGCTAACGGCCAGGCAAAGGCTGCTAACAAAACCATATTAGATGGATTAAAAAAGAGACTAGATGCAAAAAAGGAAGGTGGACAAAAGAACTGGAAGGAGTGCTTTGGTTATATCAAACAACGCTTAGGAGAGGAACCAACGACTCCCGATTGCCCTGGTGTACAGCGCCGAGACAATCATACCAGTTGAGACATAAGTAACGAGCATGAGAAGGGAGCTAGCACCTCAGAATACATACCAAAACAACCAGATGCTCATAGATATATCTGATACCATCGATGAAAGGAGGGACCATACAATTATAAGACTGCAAAACTATCACAACGCCGCATCACGTTTCTACAACAAAAATATCAAACATCGACGATTTATTGAAGGAGAGCTAGTGCTACAAGAATTCTTCCCCGCAAGGGCAAAGAAGAATGCAGGAAAGCTAGGAATCAGATGGAAAGGGCCGTACAAGATCTCAAAATCATCAAACCATGAGTGTATGGATTGGAAGACGAAGACACGAACGAGGAAAAACACCCTTAGAATGGTCAACACCTGAAAAAATTATACTGTTAAGCACAAGCAAGTTATTTTCATGGCAGTTTTGTTTTACGCTATTTGTAAACCTAATTCGGTGAACTACGACCAAGTCTTGATCCCCATCTCAGGGGTAAGTAGGCAACTCTAATTAGGGAGTCGTTCTGAAATCCTAACAATCTTTTTGAAGATAACCTGTGTAACACCCCGGTTCCGGTCAAACCCTCTTTTGACCAAAACCGTTGTAGTTAC
>OVBE01004087.1:6839-24943 GCA_900406425.1 Iberis pinnata | reverse complement strand
AAGCCCTAATTCGCACTACAGACAAAATGCCAATCATTGTCTTGGATCTTGGGCCTTATTTCAGGTGGTATCCGGATTCGAGTTGGTCNTTGGATCTTGGGCCTTATTTCAGGTGGTATCCGGATTCGAGTTGGTCGGTCAGAGCGTGTTTGCCTTCGGGTGGTTGAGTGCATGATCGATCTGGACTAAGGGGTGCTTGCTTGGGATCGATCCAGCTTCGTTGCGTCCAAACTTCTGCTAAGGTTGGGATTGATCCCGGCGTTGAATACCTGAGATCGATCCCGACAAAAGTAAGATCGATCTCATGAGCCTTCTTCTTAGTCTTGCTTTGTCTTTGTGCACTTCCTTGACTTTGTTTGAGATTTCACCAGAAACGTTGGAACTAAGACTGCGGAGTCAAATTGTTTTGTTGCAAAGCTGCCTGGGATCGATCCAGGTTCGTTGCAGGACTGCATAGGATCGATCCAGGTTTGTTGCATGATTGATCTTGAGTGAGCTGAGGTCGATCTGCGCTGAGTTGAGATCGATCCTGAGACTGCTAAGTGGGATCGATCTTGTTTCACTGCGGAGTTGCCTGGGATCGATCCTGCATTGAGTTGGGATCGATCCTGCAGCTGCTTGGAGGTAAGTTCAGTCCATTCCACAGTTGAGTGCTGAGTGCTAAGTCCATTCCAACGTCAAATGTTGTTTTTCCGAAATTTCTCAAATCCTTCCCGAAAATACCTGAAAGTCCTGCAAAACCTCCAAAATGCGTGCATATGAAAATTCTACTGCAAATATCCTAAAACACTAAAGTTAATGAAATCAACCATAAATATGATGTAAGCACGCTTTTAGACCTCAGAATCGATGCTATTTGATAAGTAAAAACCGTGAAAATTCAGAGTCATCACTGCCATATCATTACTAGACACAATTATATCATCGACGTAAATCAAGATATTGATGTGTATACCTCAGTGATTGAAATGAAACAGAGAATAGTCGGATAATGACTGTGTGAATCCATATTCTTTGAGAGCTAATGTGAGCTTCTCAAACCAGCACCTTGGAGCTTGTTTTAGGCTGTAAATTGACTTGTGTAGACGATACACAAGATCGGGATTCGAAGTATGAAATCCAGGAGGAGGTTTCATTTAAACCTCATCATCAAGTTGGTTGTGCAAGAACGCGTTGTGGACGTCAAGCTCATGAATCGGCCAATTTTTCCATGCTGCTACTTGTAGGAAAACTCGTACAGTATCCATTTTAGCCACATGGGAGAAGGTTTTACCATAGTCAATGCCTTCAACCTTCTTGTTACCTAGAGCCACCAATCTAGCTTTATGTTGTTCAATTGATCCATCTGCGCGAAGCTTGGTCTTGAAGACCCATTTCGAACCAATTGCTCTTTTTCCAGGAGGCAGCGATTGTAGTGACCATTTAGAATTGCGTTCTAGAGCATAAATTTCATGCCTCCTGGCTTCTTGCCATAAATAATGTTTCATAGCAGACGCTAGAGAACGAGGTTCAATCATATCGGTAACTGTCGCGAACAAAGCTTGCTGTGAGGGAGAAAACCGAGAGCAAGAGAAAAAGTTACCAATTGGATATGTAGAGGTTTGAGGTGAAGTAATTGTCATATTCACTACATAATTACGTAGAGTGACGGACGCTTGAAGACGGTGTTGACCAGGACCTAAGAGTTCCGTTTGATTTTGTGGTGAGACAATTAGAGTAGCTGCACTTGATTCGGGTGTATCGGTGGGAAGAATATCGGTAGATGCCGATACAAACTGATCTGAAGGAGGTAATGTTTGTGGGCTTGGTAGTGTTTCTTTAGGCCCAATAGTTGGTTGGAGAAACACAATGTCTTCAGAGTGGTTTGGGCCAAGAGTAATTGGAGCCCATAATTCATTTTCAGTAGAAACATATTGTAACGATGAAGATGAAGTTGCATAAGGGAATTCATCTTCATAGAAGACTGCATCCCGTGAAACAAGGAAATTTGACTCTCAAGATCAAACAACCGCCAACCTTTCTAACCATACGGACATCCAAAGAAGATGCACTTTTGGCTTCATGAAGCAAATTTGTCCCCTTTATGAGTATGTGCATATCAGAGACTATCGAAAACCCAAAGATGATGATACAAAGGTTTCGTATAATGGAGTTTCTCATATGGAGTCAGACCACCAAGAACCATTGTAGAAGTTTGATTAATGAGATATGCAGCCATTAAAACACACTCGCCCCAGAATTCAATTGGTAAATGTGCTATGAAACGAAGCGCACGAGCAACATTGAGAATGTGATGGTGTTTTCTTTCCACACGACCATTCTATTGAGGTGTAGCCACACATGAAGTTTCATAAAGAATACCTTGACTTGGTACATATTTGGTCAGACTTGTAAATTATGTGCCACTATCACTTCTGATGCATTTTACTGGTTTCTGAAATTGACGATTTGCCATGGCAATAAAATCCTTTAAATGATGTGTTGTTTCTGTTTTGTCGTTTAGTAACAACAACCAAACAGATCTGGAGAAATCATCAACCACAGTTAAGAAATAACGAGCCCCCGAATATGATACCGTGCGATAAGGTCCCCAAAGATCAAAGTGTACCAATTCAAAAAATTCAAAAGTTTTCTTTGAAATAAAAGGAAAGGGAATCCGGGTTTGTTTTGCTCGATGACACACATCACAAGACTTATTTAAATTGTGTGAAACAACAGAAATATCG
Source organism: Iberis pinnata (assembly GCA_900406425.1). Classification (NCBI taxonomy): domain Eukaryota; kingdom Viridiplantae; phylum Streptophyta; class Magnoliopsida; order Brassicales; family Brassicaceae; genus Iberis; species Iberis pinnata. The sequence goes on along the minus strand of OVBE01004087.1, from coordinate 22,217 downwards.
TTTAATGAAGCAAGAACTTTAAAAGATGGATGACCCATTCGCCTATGCAACAAAACTGATGACTGCAATTCTTTGGTGTGAACTGAAGCTGTGTGTTCCATTGAGCAGAAACGAAAGGTCCCGTTTGCACGCTTAGCCGTACCAATCATCATCCGTGTAGCTTGGTCCTAAATAATTAAAAAATGATCAGCCAATTGAATGACACATCGATTTTTGTCCATGAGCTGAGACAAAGATATCATATTAGATGGAAAATCCTCTACAAAAAATACATATTTCATCTATAAAGAAGAACCCAAGACAACAGTGCCTTCTTTTTCAAACACACGATGACGACCATCAGCCAATATAACCAAAACAGGAGATGTTGAATGAATCGCAGAGAGACAATTTAGATTTCCTGTTAAATGATGTGAAGCCCCTGTATTAGGCAACCAAGAAGGAGAAGAAAGAATACCTGTCAATTTCTCGGAACTGTTGATAGAAGAACCATTCAATAAATTCACCAGATTACTCCACTGTATGTCATTCAAGCCTTGAATTCCATCGCGATCCTTGTCAGAGATTACATAGTTGGCATGTTCTCGTTTGGTATCATTAGCAACATGTACCACATTAGCATGAGTTAACTTGAGAGGACGAGCAGATTGAGTGAATTTTCCTTTAATAGACAAGGTTTTGGATTTAGGATGGTCACCACACCACTCTGGGTACCCGATTATAGCGAAACAGTCTTCCAAAGAATGGCCGTGTTTTTGACAGTGCTTGCAAAGAACTGATTTTCCAGTTTCATCAGATCGGATGGAAGAAGGACAAGCTCTGTTGGTGGTGAATGCGTATGCAGAGAGTTCAGTTACATCTTCAGCTTTATGAGTAGTGAATTTGAGATCCTCTTCCTGCCTGACAGTGTTATAGAGTTCTTCAAGAGAAGGAAGTGGATCCCGAGACACCAATGTTGATCGAACAATGTGATAAGATTCATCCAAACCACAAAGAAAATCATGGACCTTTTCCTTATCACGGTCATTGTCGTGAAGAGATGATAAATCACAGGTACAATGACCACACTTGCAAAATCGATTTGGTTTACAAGGTGCGAGATTATCCTAAACAAGATTGAGTCTGCCATAGTAAGACTCAATTGAGATACCTCTTGGCTTACAATTTGCAAGTTCAAACTTAAGTTGCTGAATTCTCAGACCATTAGTGACAGAGAATCGTTTTTTTCAAATGATCCCAGAGATCCTTAGCAACATCACGATGAGAGATGTTAGATCTAATACTGGAATCCATCATCATCTTTATCCATGAAACAAGCAAGGTTTGAATCGTGAACCAGTCTTCTTAATCAGAAGGTGTTGTTTATTTCATTAAGGAATATGATCATATATACAAACTATTGACAAATCAATGAATATAACTGTCTCAATATATGATTGAGTCACCATAAGAAAGTTTCCTAAATCCTACGATATGTGCATATCATAATATTTATATATAAAATCGAAGCTAGGATTTCAAATCAAAAATTAAAATTTTGAAACATTAATATATATGTTCGTAAAATCTTTTTAAAGTTTTATGTTAGAAGATTAACTATGTCAAAATCGTATAAAAACTATTGGACTTTGTTAATTATGGTCTCTTTATTCACTTTTGGTGTCTATTTTTCAAAATACGCTCTAAAGCTCTATCATTTGAGTTTTAAATTTGTGAACCAAAATTTGAATTTTGAATTTTGACTAGCTTACTTGAAAGTACACGGAAGATCAAACTATGCATATATACTTATATTTATTGCTAAATGTGGTGCTAAAGTATATACATTAACGGCGTTCTAAAGAGCGATTGACCTAGCGATACTTTCCTTTTTTAACTTATCTCTCACGTTAACGGCGTTTTGTCGCCCGTGATGGCTTCACTGCCACGCTCCGATGCCGACTCTCCCCCTGTTGGTACTGCACTTGTGGTGGACCAAGTCTTGGTGACTCAATCCAACTCTCCTATCTCGATACCTTCTCCTTCAAATCGCACGGCTCTGGGAACATCATGGAGCAATCTTGTGGATCGGGCTGATCTTTGTTTCAACCATGAACATCTTCCTTCTCTTATTCATTGTGTTAATGGCATTGCTTCAGTTGCTGTTCTTGTTTCTCTTCGTTCTAACTCTCAAACTTTGTGGTCCAATTTCCTTGTAGGTTTCTTCATAGGTTATGCCCCGCATATTGGAAAGCTTCATGCTACGGTTAATAGGTTATGGAATCGTGATGGTAAATAGTTTTAAGTTGATGTACAAGTACGCACTGCTAACATAGTGCTATTCCAGGTTGACTCGTCTGATGTTCTTGCCAAAGTATGCCGGAGGAAATATTGGCATATTGTCAATGTGCTATTGGTTGTTCAAGAATGGTCCCCTTCGAAGGCTACTGCTAAACCGGATTTTTCCTTGATGCCCTTATGGGTTGATCTTCATGGTGTGCCTGATTACCTTTTCTCCCGGGAAGGTTTAAAGTTCTTAGGTGATATTTTCGGTGATGCTCAAAGTCTCCATCCTCGAATCGAGAAGTGTATGCGGCTCGATGTCGCACGTCTATTGATTGTGTTAAACCTTGATTCTCCCTTACTGAACACAATTGAGCTCGCGGGAGAGCCTACTCCGGTGAAGATCTCATACACATGTCTACCTCACAAATGCACCTCTTGTTCGCGTTGGGGCACAAGACTAGCGAATGCGGACAAAGGCAACATCGGACATTCAAAAGGACTTACCAACAACTGGCAGTGAATCTCAACTTGCAAACACTGCCCCTTCTTTGATAGCTCAACATGACATAGATCTCTCGGCCACTGAAGGATTGATACATGTCATGAATGACACGTTTAATCTGCCTCAAGATGCCGAAGCTACAGCCCATGAAGCCCACCTTCTTACACAGACAGATACCTCTCAAACTCTACCATCTTCCCCTTCTCTTCATGTAATACCATTTGACAATCTCACTGTGAATGCAGGTCAGGCCCCTGATGCTAATCCTCCTACCATCAACTCGCAACAACAAGATAGGTGTCTCTAATCATGGAAAAGGGCTTGACATCGGTGTCTCTCATGGATCCATCACTTGAGATTATTGGACCAGCAATCTCTACGGCTATCTCAGGGCCAGAATCTTGATCAAATAATGGAGAAAGCCTCATGTTCTTCTTCTCAGGCTGAGGCATACTCGACTCAAGGGTGGTCTACGGTTACCTGTCATCTTTCGCAATCACCACTGAAAAATCAATCCTTAACTAATAATTTATTAAAATTTCTCCCCTCACGTTTCTTTGTTCTTGAGAATTGTAATGCAGATGACGATAAGGAGGAAGGACAAGTTTCCGATACGGAATCCCTTCCGAGCAAGGACATGCCGCCGGGATCTCGGTACAGTACACGGGCAAAGCCTAAATAAGACTCACAGGTTCCTCCTACTCGGAAGGCCTCTAAACCGGCAGCTCACAACACTAGAATAAACGTCTCCTCGTGGAGACATTAGATGCCATGTCGCTTTTCTCTTGGAACACTAGAGGGTTTAATCACCCTCTTAAGCACAATATTGTTTCCAATGGATGCTTTTGTCAAAGCCTCAATTTGGTTGTTTTCTTGAAAATCGTGTGTTAGCTCATAATTTATCTCGTGTCTTGCAGGTTGCTCTCCCAGGTTGGAGTGCCATTCATAACTATGGGGCTCATCGTCTAGGAAGAATTTGGGTTTTTTGGAAGGGTGGAGTCGTTGTCACACCACTCCTTACCACATCCCAATTGATTACTTCTATAGTTACACTTGAATCTGGTGACATTGTTCTCATTTCTTGTGTTTATGCCTCTAACTTTCAGGTCGACCGTGTCTGACTATGGCGCGATCTTCATGAGAGTCGCCGCATATGTGGGTCTACCCCTTTTCCTTGGATGGTGCTTGGGGACTTTAATGAGATTCTTTGTCAATCTAACAACTCTCGACCTACCACAAACTCCCGTCAGATTGGAATGCTGCGGTTCCAAGAATTTGTCACTCAATGCGATCTCACTGATCTTGTATATGTGGGACCTTGTTTTACATGGTCGAACAACAGAGAAGCTGATCCCGTAGGCAAAAAGCTTGACAGAGTCCTTTATAATGCTGCTTGGATTACATCTTTTCCCCGGTCATAAGTTACTTTTGAGGAAAATGGTGTCTCTGACCATGCCCGTGGCATTGTCCATCTATCCGCCCCTATCTCCTCTCTTCGTAAACCGTTTAAATTCAACAACTACCTCACTAACCACCCTTCTTTTTTACAGGTTATTTTGGATCACTGGGACTCATCCCCTATGTTGCACTACTCCCGTCTTGCCCTTCGTTTGTTCCATACAACCCTTAATCCTATCATGCGTAGCCTCAATCAAACTATGTATGGTGACCTTATGGGTCGTACTAAGGCGGCTGATGAAGAACTTTGTCGTTGTCAAGTTCAATCACTCAATTTCCCTTCTCATGCCTCGCTCATGGCCGAGCATGAAGCTAGCCGTTCTTGGGCTCATTTGGCTCGGACTGAAGAACACTTCTATCGGAAGCGATGCCGCATTACTTGGTTGCGGCACAGTGGTCATAACACTCAGTTTTTCACTGTGTGGCTGCCTCCCGGAATTCATGGAACACCATCAAGAAACTACTCCTACCGAATGGCGAGATTATCTCTGATTTTCCTACAATTAAAGATGTGGTTGCCACCCACTTCCGCGACTTTCTTCAGCATCAGCCTACCCTTACTCCTATTCCCCCACCACCTGCTCCCTGATCTCTTATCCTACTGCTTTTCCGAGGACACCGCTATCTTTCTTTGTCAACCGATCTTAGGTCCTGAGATAAAGAGCGCACTATTCTCAATGCCCATGAATAAAGCTTCGGGTCCAGATGGGTACACAACTGAGTTCTTCACTTCTGCTTGGTCTGTAATTGGGGATGACTTCATCACTGCAGTCCAATCATTCTTTCTTTATGGCTTCCTTCCCCGAGGTGTAAATGCCACCCTTATCTCTTTGATTCCAAAGATCGACAATCCTTCCACCATTAAGGATTATCACCCATATCATGCTGCAATGTTGTGTACAAAGTCATCTCTAAGATACTTTCCAATCGCCTCAAGACCCTCTTGCCAAATGCCATTGAGCCTAACCAGAGTGCTTTCATCAAAAGGTCGTCTTCTGCTGGAGAATGTCATGCTTGCCACCGAACTCGTCAAGGATTACCACCGACCGTCTATCTCATCTCGTTGTACATTGAAATTGAATACATCCAAAGTTGTTGACACTATTGATTGGGGTTTTATCATCTATGTTTTGCAGGTTATGCGTTTATCAGACTATTTTATTCACTGGATTCACCTATGCATATCCACTGCCACTTTCTCAATCGCTGTCAATGGCGAACCGACTGGTTTTTTCCCGAGTGCTAGAGGCATTCGCCAGGGTTGTGCTCTCTCTCCGTATCTTTTTTATTATTGCCACTAATGTTTTGTCCAAACTTCACAATGCAGCGGCTGATACAGGACTGTTTGGCTATCACCCACGATGCCAAGCCACACGTCTCACTCATCTTTGCTTCACTGACGATATTCTGGTTTTCACTTATGGTGCAGCATCCTCCGTCTCGGGTATCTTACATATTATGGATACCTTTGGAAAAGCATCGGGACTCCAAGTAAATGTTGCGAAATCTTCTATCTTTACTACGGCTAACATGTCTACCTCTCTTCTTACTTCTATTACAGCGCTTGGCTTCAAGCTGGAGGCCTTACCGGTATGCTACTTGGGACTCCCCTTAACCACCAAAAGACACCCGCAGAGACTATGCCCCACTCATTGACCGTGTCCGCATGAAGATGACGTCATGGGAAACCAAGTTCCTCTCTTATGCGGCAAGATTGCAACTTATCAAAACGGTGGTCACTAGCACTATTAACTTCTGGCAATCAACTTTCCGCCTACCAAAGGCATGTATTAAAGAGATCAACAGCTTATGTAGTAACTTTCTTTGGTTAGGTTCACCAACAAACTCGAACATGTCCAAAGTTGCTTGGGAGGATGTGTGCAAACCGCGAGCAGCTGGTGGGCTGGGTATCCCTAAGTTTTCCGACACATCCCTGGTTTTCACTTTATCTATTATCTGGCGACTTCTTTTAGGTACACCTTCAGTTTGGAGTGCATGGGTACACCATTATCTCTTACCGGACTTGACCTTTTGGGATGCACCTATCACGACGCATAGCTCGTGGATATGGAGAAAGATCCTTCAATGCCATGCTAGTTGCTATTTTTTTCCTCCGTCATATCAGGGACGGTATAGCTACCTCTTTTTGGTTTGAGAATTGGACTACTCTTGGGCCTCTTATATCTCTTGCAGGTGAGTGTGGGATCCAGGAGTTTGGTATTCCAAGGCACGCCACAGTTGCTAGTGCGACAACTTCTGCATCATGGCGCATTCGTTGTCCTCGCTTCCAAACATTGCATCAACTTCATGCCCAACTCGTGGCTCTTTCACCACCAGACATTAACGCAGGACCGGACATTGCGATTTGGAAGCATGGGGATAATCATTTCAAGTCGTGCTTCTCATCATAACTTACGTGGCAGCAGCTAAGTACTCCCTACCCCTCTCAATCTTGGTATTGGACTATCTAGTTTGCACAATCGATATCTTGGTATGCTTTCATCTCTTGGCTCGATGTTCTTGATAGGTTGCAAACGGGAAGTCGGACAAGGCGGTGGGCTGCTCATAAGCCATGTCTATTTTGCAGTGAGTTGGACGAGATGCATGATCATCTATTCTTGCCCCCTATACCTTCACACTATGGACCGAGCTCACCCGACCAATCCTTAAACATCGTCTAACCCCATGCTGGACACGCACTGTCTCCTCTATTCAGCACCAGTCTTACTCCCGACTTGACCTCCCTCTTCTCCGTCTATGCTTCCAAGCGGCTATCTATCACGTTTGGCGTGAAAGAAACAATCGTCAGCATGGAACTTCCCCGCGTAGCACGTCTGTTCTACGGCATTTGATCACCGACACCATTTCCAACCGTCTTACCAGCCTCAACTACGGCCCAACATCACCGTATTACACTCTCCGTCAGCATTGGCTTATGCTTCATGGATGATACTTGTTGTTTTGTGTTTATCCCCTCTTTCTTCTATCCTGGCATTACCTACTTTACCGAACCGATTTCTTATCATTTGTCTTTCTCGTATAGGTGGTGTTCAATGGTTTGTACTCTTTTTCCTACTGCTAGTTTTATCCCACTGGGTTTTCTAGTAGTAGGTTTTCATGAGGCACCATTTTAGCACATTCCACACCTAAGGATTTCTATTCCCTGCTTCTACTTTGCTACTCCTTATATTTTTTCATTCTCTTTGCACATATTAATAAATTTAACATTTCATCAAAAAAAAATATGGTGCTAAATATCAAAATATGTTATCGATGAACTTCAAACTTATGTTTTGTTTGTGTACAACTAATACAATTGGATATAACTATAACACTTGGATAAAACTATAACCTACACAACGTGAAAACGAGGACTCTCCAAATTCTCATTAACTCGTCCTAACTCATTAACAAAGGAAACAATACGATCGAAACCAAGGAGAATGAGTATATGTGCAAAATGAGATAAAAGAAGAAAACTTATACCAAGACTTTAGGCCCATCTCACCTAATGGATATAAACCTATTAAGCAATAATACACGAGTACGACAAAAGAAACAACAAGCAGTGGCGGACCCAAGTTGTTACTTGTAGATTCAAATGACACCCCTATATTTAATAAAACTTATATGTAAGCTTATTAATAGCACAATTGGCAGGTGCATGTCATAGTGACACTTCTATACATTGGGTTCGAGTCCCCTAAAACACTTTTTAAGGTAATAATATTTTTTTAGTACAAATTACCTTCATTAATATTTTATTTTTTATTTAATTAAGATTTGATTCCCACTAATATATTTTCCTGAGTTCGCAACTCACAACAAGTATTAGGGGCCAAAATCTCTAATACCCTTGATGAGGCAAAATAATGAATCTCACCCCTTTTTTAATCATACTAGATTATATCCTGCGTATACATGCGGGACTTGTTTTTAACAATAGTTTTTAAAATAGTTAAAAATATTTAATTAATGTTTTAGAAAATATTAATAATGTTGATTGTAGTACTTTTGGGTTACCAATTTTTTGGTTACGTTATGTATAATATAATACACCAAATCTAAGAATACTAATGAAACTATCATTTTATATTTGTGTTTTAAAACCATCTTTAAAATAAATTCATTAATACCACGAAAACTAAATTTTGAAAAATTTCATAAAACTAAATTTAATCTTTACACCCAACAATCTGAACTTTTATTCATACCAGTAAAGTATGAATTTAATTTCTAAGCTAAACCTTAAATTTATTAAAATTATTATTATTATAATTTTTTCAAAAAAAAAATTTTGGAATAGAAACTTAATTTTGTGATATTTTATATAAAATTCTTCAATTAATTACTATAAAAATTATTCAATTTTGTAGAGCACTAACACGATTATTGTCAAAGATATTTTTGAGTTGCTTGTATTTGAGTTTTTTTTGCATTTCCTACCACTTATGGTACTTGTGAAAATAAATTAAAAGTATAACAAAAAGACATATCTTAAATAAGACGAGTACTAATATATTGTCAAAAAAATTTTAAATTGAAGATCAATGTTATTTTTTTTTTTTTTTTTTTTTTTTTGAACCGTTGACTTTTAAAAATTTGTAAAGTATAATTTAAAGAAAACATAAGAGCAAAAAGTTTTCATTTATTCAAAACATCGTTGATGATCTTGTGACCACATATTAACCATACTCACTAACTCTCTTATTCATACTCACTCCTGCACCAAAAGTGGTAATAGTCTGGGACTAATGGCTCCTACACATTCCATATGAGCAAAAGTGCATGTTATTCTCAGCTCCCTTATATAATGAAAAAATATAATTGAACGAAAATATGGTTAGAGATATTCGATACCGAGTCTTGATTCAAAATAAAAGACAAGATAAACTTTAAAGTTTATCTGCCAAGAAAGTTAGTGAGTAGAAAGAACAGAACATCAATTGGTAAACCATATAATCCATTAGTAAACTACATATGGTGTCCTACAAGGCAGAAAGAACACAATATCAATTAGTAAACTCGATAATCCATTTCCATGTTCCTTTCAACTTCATCTATTAACCAACCTCTTTGTCAGTTTTAGATTGGACACCAATGCATTTAGAACCTCTAATGTTCGCGCTCTTTGTTAGGCTACGAGCATTGAGCACTGTAACCTCCTCCATTGTCTACTTCCTCATATTCCATGGTTGAAGCCACAACAGCTGATGTTGTTCTCTCAACTTTGTTGCTTTCTTCTGCACTTTTACTATTTGGAGAAGAAATTCTCTCTCTACAACACAAAATCATGGAGAAGCTCATAACTTTCAGAGAGGGAGAGAGAGAGACAGAGAAAGGAGTGCGAGAGAGAATTTGTGAAAGACATTACCTTGGCAAGGAAGCCTGGTGTCTGTGAAGTAAAATACTTATTCCTCCTCCTGTTGCTCATGGTTTACCTTGATTTTCTTCAAGATGAGCAAATTGCCTCTTAAATCGATCAACCCCACTGCGTAAACAACAAAATCATTCATTTATTCATAACAACAAAATCATTCAATATTATAGTTTCTAAACTTTGAATCAACTAACCTAGGATACATGAAGCTAAGTTGAGCATCAAGGTATTCCTCCAACATCTGAGGATGATATTCCAATCTCTAATGTTTTTTCCAAATATATTTGATTATGAAGAGAAAATAAACAAAAATAGAGAGCAATAAGATATTAAGATGTATAGAATTCTTTTTGTGTTACCTCTTCGTAAATTAATTCTCAGAGATCTTCTTTTGTTAACTTCGTTATCCCCAAATCAAATTCAATATTTAAAATTGATTGTGTTGATGGTTCACCCTCTGAATTGGCTATCAGGTTTGAGCGGAAGTTTTCACTGCAATTACTAAAATCCCCAAGTCAACAAATTATTAATATCACTCAGAGGAGACACCAATTCACATACACCAACTAAAGTAGCAAAACATGAAAACATGTATCATGGATCCTGGACGATCATTTGTCCAGTGAAACCCCAACAAACTTATGATCAAACCAATCGAACTTCAAAGACAAAAACGTTTCAGATTTTAGTAGGCATAGGAAAAAAATCCAAGTTTTACAACAGTGGTGTTGTTACCTCTCTTTGATTAGTAGAAACTCTTCATCACCAACCAAATAGGATGTCTCGATGGATTTATTGAGTGAATCCTCTTGAGCAACTCTGCATGATTTAATCATGTAATAGGTATCATCTATCCCTCATGATATGCTTTTCAATCTCACTTGTGGAACAAAGTAAAAATCATCAATTCTTTATGGCGAGACAAAGAATTCGCTTGGTGACGCTTCAGAATCAAGAAAAACGGAACACAAAAGTCACAAATCAGAAATAAAGAATCAAAATATGAGTTAATGAGGGAAGAATGTAAGATGAATTCGTACAGTACACGTGTATACTCTTGAGGTCTCGATAGAAAATTTTGATGAGAGCTAGTCTGCTTAGACTCACTGCAACCGCCATAACTACCGTCCATATAGAAGGAGAGAGAGGCGAGGAATGTATGAGGTTGCTTTGTAGAATTATCGAACCTTCTCCTAATAAACCCTAAATCGAATGGATAAAATGAAACGATTGATTTTCAGTTTTCACTAAGACAAGATATATAAAACGAAGATCAACATGGTCGAGAACTTAATCCCAAATACTCTCCCAATTAAGAAAAAAACTTGAGAAAGTCAACACTCAACACAAATACCTAATCAAAACAAAAAGGACGGATCAGATCATCAATCGTCATCACTTTTGATGACAATCATCAAAACCATCAAATTCTACCTTGATTCAAACACAAAAAAAAACAACAATAATAATAAAATGAAACCTTAACCTCATGATTCAGAAAAGACTTAAACAAATGCCAACGAATATAATCGGGAAAAAACGAAAATACCTTGTAGATAAGGTGGAGCGCTCACTCTCTCATAAACCCTTCTCTTGTTATTGCGTCTCTGTAATGGAAGAGATGGTGCGACAAAGGGAGAGAAGGAGAGGCGAAATCAGGGAAGAAATCGTCAAATATGTTTGCTCTAACTTTTTTTAGATAGTTCTCATTAAAACAGAATTTCGTATCAAAACTATTTTCCATTGTTTAGACTTCTATTGTAAGACTAAAAGATAATTTAGAGAAAAAACAAACTGAGTTGTCATAGGGATAGGAGCTGATGTGTCAAGCCCTTGTGAATTACAAACTTTACTTTTATATAATAGATTTTCCTTGCTTCTTTAATGAAAATAGTGGATGCCTATTTTTCCCTTAATTCTTTTTTGTTTGTTTAAACCTCTTAGTTCTTTAATTAATAAACCTATTGAAAAAAATTCTCCTTCCATCTTCAACGTCTTCTTCATGGTCTTATTTATTTTTTAACATAATCATTATAGTAAAATTGACAAACTATGAAAAATTATATATCAAATCGAAACTCTTTTTCACACAGAATTCTAGATCAACAATAAAAAGTTTCAGGTCCGAAGATTAAATATGCCAAAATCAAATAAAACCTATTGGATTTTGTTATTTATGTTCTCCTTATTTAAATTCGGTATCGGTTTTTCACAAGTCACTATAAGCCTTTGTCAGTTTAAGTTCCAAATTTGAGAACCAAAATTTTATAGTCAAAATCCTTTTACTTGAAAATTTCAAGGCATAATTTGTACTATTAGATTTATAATCTTAAGGTCTTTCTATGAATATATAGATTGCTAAATATGGTGACTGAAATAATTATTTTTCATTGATGAATTTTAGCTTATGTAGTGTTCGTGCACAGCTGGAAATAACTATAATATTTGGTACAACTGATATAACTAGATATGGCTATTACATCCAGGACAACTGATATAATAGGATGTTAATAAGAGATACTGGCCCGCAGGCTCAAACAGGCTACTTATAAATGGGATGACTCACTACAAAAAAAATTTCCATTAACAGCATGTAAAAAACACTATGGTAGACCTTGGTAGTGTTTCCATAAACGTTGTTTCTGCCACAGCTGTCGTAGATGTATCCATGTGATAGCGTTTTTTCGGCGATGCTATTATACTCACACTATATAATAGCATTTTTGTATATGCTATTATACATCACCACTCTATAATAGCGTTTCTTGGTCCATGCTATAATACATGTCAACCTATCATAGTGTTTGTCCTATATGCTATTATATAGCCTCATATACAATAGCGTTTATGAGAAATGTTATTATATAGCCTCATATACAATAGCGTTTACGAGATTGCTATTATATTTTATATCTTATTATAGTTATAATTAATTTCTAGTTAATTACACATCTTTTGTTGTTGATTACCTCATTTAATATATATATAAACAAATACAAAATAGTTGATTTACATATATTTAATATCAGAAACACAATATTCATACAAGTCTTAATCTATTAATATCAACATTCTTCAAGTTTTTTACAACTGGTTCCTTGACTACCTTCTGAACATTGTTAATCTTCACATTGTGAACAAGTCATGCACTGACTTGTGAACACTTTCATAGATTCCCTCTCTTTGACTCATCAAATCTGCAAATTGAAAGAGAGAAAAAGAAAAAGAACAGTAAGGATTTATTGGTTGTTTATTATCAAATATTTGTACACTCATGGTAAGGATTGCCTCCATTGGAGCAACCTGGAACTAACCTGGCATACACAATTCCATCCCTCATAAAACCTGACATTGAAAACCAACACACACAATTACTACTTCCATGACTTTACTACTATATCCCGGATCTTAAGGGTTACTTAACTGTTCTTAGTTCTTGCTTATAGAGTCATGGTTCAATAACTCCAAAGCATTTTTATATTTCATCTTTAAACTATTGAACCATGTGAAGCACGTTATCTCTTAGTCATTATTGCAGCAGATTTGGCTGCTCGTTCTTAAGCAGAAATGGAAATTTAGTTCTTACCATTAAAACAAAAGTTGTCTTTACTGAATGAAAGAACAAAAAGTTGTCTCCAACTTTGACTCAACCGTTCCAAAACATATTTTAAAAATCAAAGATACACACACCAAAACACGGTAGAACTGTAACACAGATTAGTGATAAAAGAATGAGAAAATAGCTCAAATACCATAGAAAGGTTCCATAATAAATAGAATACCATATATCTTTCAAAAATTACTAAAATACCTTCGAAGCCCTTGTAAATTATGATTCACTCCCTTGCTTAGTTTTCTCTTAATTTTGTTAATTTATAATAAACAAATCCACGTCATTCAACCGTATTCCATATTATTAAACCGTATTCCACGTCAATAAAACATACATTATACATATCAAATTTCTCAGTCACTCAACTATTTCACTCTAACTCATTCGTAAAAAACTGTTTACTGACCTAGTTACCGCGCTCGTCGTCTTCTCCAAAACCGTCATCGTCTAAATCTTAATGTGAACTCTCCTCGAAATTTCTGGTAAGTTGCGATTGATTCACTTTGATATATGTTGCGAATGAGTTCGAATCTGTTGTGGACGAGTTTGATTTATGTTGTGGCTGAGTTTCATTTCTGTTACGACCGTGTTTGATTTACGTTGCGATTGAATTTGATTTTCTTACGGACCAGTTTTTTTGTTGTTGTGTCTGAGTTTCATTATACATATAAATATACAAATCTTCTTAAATAAAATAAAAAAATTTAGTTTCCCTACTTTTAACCCTGGTCGTCTTCTCCAAAATCGTATTCTCCCTCGTCGTGTTCTCTTGTATGTTGCGAGTGATTTTGACATATAATGCGTAAGAGTTAGATTATTGTTACGACTGAGTTTTATTTCTGATAAGACTGAGTTTTATTTCTGATAAGACTGAGTTTTATTTCTGATAAGACTGAGTTTTATTTCTGATAAGACTGAGTTTTATATTCTGATGTGACTGAGTTATTTTACATAGTAGCTGAGTTATGTATCTTATGTTAAAAGGCCTCAAATGTTAAAAGGCCTGAGTTATTCTTACCTAGGAAAAATAGAAAGGGCTGAGTTAATCTTACCTCGGAAACATAGAAACGGCTGAGTTATTCTTACCTCCGAAACATTGAAAGGGCTGAGTTATTCTTACCTCGGAAACATAATAAAGGCTGAGTTATTCTGACCTTTGTAACGTAACAAGGGCTGAGTTATTCTGACCTCTGTAAAGTAACAAGGGCTTGGTATTTGTCTTTTTTGGCAAGGTGTTTTATCGAAGATAAGTGATAGATTACAGCGTTGATTACAACGAAAAGAGAAGAAACAAACGAGGTGGGTAAGTTAAGAATTACCAAATTTAAACTTAAAGACTGAGTTTTCTTATTGCTATACAACTGAGTTATTTCCGTGATTAGCTGCTTCTTGAGTGTTTAGGTTAATTTCGGAAATACTTGTTTACCTAACAAGAAAGTAACTATAAAACCAAACAAACACTTTTGTTCAATTTTTTTTTTTTACAAAAAAAAAAATTTCTTGTTCAACATAATAATTATAGGGCTGGAAATAGTTATTGTATTTATCATCTCATTGCATACTTTAGAGTCCAGCTTCTTGCATTTGCTTCGTACTGAGACTTATCCCTCCTGTACAGGTAACCAATCTCTGCCACCAGAGGATCTTCAAGATTGGGATCAGCCAACACGCAGCAATGGAGCCCAGAACCTAATCAGTCAAGAAAAATGATCAATCAGTGAAGAAACATCGACTAATACGCTTATACAGACATCATATGAAAGTTTTCATATTCAGAAAAAAAAAAAAACAAAACTATCCAAAACATCAGTTCAAAAAGAATGAATCAAAGGATACAACCGATATACCAGCAGTTTGTGGCATTACTGTTAGTATAGCTCAGCCTACCGATAATATAACTCAGTCCAAATCTTTTACATAACTCGGCCCATTAAAAAAATACATTTATACCAAACTGCTTATTGAAAACATAACCATTTGAACAAGTCAACCGCATCATGGAATTAAGTCAGTTACATCGAAAACATAACTCAGCCTTGATACTGAAATAACTCAACATTTAAGTTAATATAACTCAGTCTATCATTAATATAACTCAGACTTGGCCCCAAAAAAAACCTCTATTCCAAACTGCTTATTGATAGTTATTCCAACACTCGA
>OVBE01004086.1:0-24946 GCA_900406425.1 Iberis pinnata | reverse complement strand
CATATTCAGATGTCTGACTAGACCAGATTTCCTCGAGACATCTCGACCAACTCCCGACCTAGCTGGTTCTGAATCTCTCTAGTCGCCTTGTTTGTGTGGATATCCTCAATAATCTTAATTGGCAACGACTCGAGGCCAGTCTTACCTCTGTTCAACAATTAAAAGTTTAAATTTATAGAGTATTGATTGAAACAAAAAGTTAGTAGATTAATGTTTTAAATCGTACCAGATCAGACTACCGAGTATACAAACTCCTGGCAGTAATGTTACTAGTCAAGATCCCCCTACATTCACAGTCACCATATCGATTGTTCTTGTTCGTTGTAGATAAAGATTCAGTCCCTTCATGATTGCAGTACACTATGAAGTCGGCAAGGATCGTCGGGGGCATGTTTGTGTGCTTTTTTCCCGTTTTGATCCAGGTGTCCATCCACGAATACATGTGGTTGGTGTAAGTTCTGGCCACTTTAATCCTGAACTCGTTCCGCACTAAAGCAATAATGGCAGCGTCCCAGTTGAATTCTTGCTATATGATTTAAGAATTTAATGTTAGTTAGTATATATTTAAGTTAATATTGTTAAAAAAATTTTGTTAAGAATATATTTTAAAATTTTCTTATTGCGAAATAGTATAACCAACATTCCTTATCCTCGATCGGCATGTCTTTAACCGTTGGGTACGCTACTTCTAGAAGATTGTGCATAAGTGACTTGATGCACTTCCTGGAAACCACGACGTCCCCTCCCTGCCATATGGATCCAAAGCCGGCAACCGCCCACGTCCAGGTTGGACCAAAAGCTCCTCCAAAGATAGTTGTTGTGGCTGTGGGGGCTGATGGTGTGGAGGTAGCTGGAAGAGTGGTGCTAATGGTGGCTTATAGGTCGGTGCATGACTCTTAGACACCTGAGAGTCAGGCACATAAGTGGTAGATTAGGACCGTGCTACAAATGTAGCATGTTGAAAAGCTCCCTCGGTGAACACGAATCGACCGTAATTACCGAGATTACAATCAATCAAAATTAATAATAGTAACAAATTTATATAACGATTAAAATATATAATTTTATCATATACTTTAAATTTTAAAAATGTATATACTTTAGAATTTATTTAAATTTTAATTGTTAATGTAACAATTAAACTTTAAATTTTATACTTTAAGTTTTAAATCTAAATTTTGTAGTTTTATTTAAATTTACACTATACGCTAAACATTATTCTTTTAAAAATACAAATTTATATGAAACCATAAACCCCAAATTTACCCTAAACCCCAAAATTTAAAATTTTAACGTAACAATTAAACTTTAACACATCATAAACCCAAAATTTACCCTAAAACACTAATTTATCCTAAACCCTAAACATTTCTAATCCATTCTAAACCTCACAACAAATTCAATACGTATATCTAACAATTAACAAAAACCAATCAATCCTAAATCCATGAAAATTCTCAAAAATTCCCAAAAACCCTAAACTTCCCAAAAATCCTAAACTAACCGTTCAAATCTATAAAAAATCAACACTATAAGCCTAAAACTAGTTAATACAACTTACATTAAGTTTCTTTCGGCCATTGTCGGTTAAAAATGGAGGATTGAAGCTTTTTCTTCAAAAAAACCCTTAGTTTATCGCACAAAAATGGAGAAGAATGAGTCTAGTTTTTGGAATTATATCCGAGAAACTGACAGACCAATCTGTCGATTATCCATCGGTTTTCTTAAATCCCTCGGTTTCCAAAAAATGAATTTTTTCCAGTTTCCAAAAATTTTGGGAAAATGAAACGCGGCAAACGATGTCGACGTTTTTGACGGATTGCATGTAAAAATTACCTAGAGATTACCAACGGATCCTTGAAGGTCGTCGATAATCCGTCAGTTTTTGACCAAAATTTTAGGGTTTGATTTAGGGATTCATTTAGGATTAGTTTAGAGAGTCATTCATAAACACAAATGAATGATAACACATTAAATGTTATAATGCATTAAAAATCAACACAATTGATAACATGGCAAAATCAACACATTTGATCATCTTATAAATTATGTTGGGATCAAAAAGTCATGGCAAAATCGATGTCTAAAAATATCATTGATATGTTAATCACACGATTTGAACATCAAATTGTACTAGTCATAGCATCTCGATTAATAGAACAAGCCGCGAGACTTCCGAAAAGATCCCGCACATTCAGCTCGCTAGTTGGCTAGCGGAATCTAGTACATTAACCTAGCTAGTTGTCTAGCTATATCTTGTACATTCAGCTAGCTAGTTGGCTAACTGAATCTCGTACATTCAGCTAGTTAGTTGGCTAGCTGAATCTCGTACATTCAGTTAGCTAGTAGGCTAGCTGAATCTCGTACATTCAGCTAGCTAGTTGGCTAGCTGAATGTCGTACATTCAGCTCAATAGTTTGCTAGTTGAATCTCATACATTTAATTATCTAGTTGGCTACCTGAATCTCGTACATTCAGCTTGCCAGTTTGCTAGTTCAATTTCGTACATTTAGTTTGCCAGTTTGCTAGTTGAATCTCGTACATTCAACTCAGCCAGTTAGTTAGCTGAATCTCGTACATTCAACTAGCCAGTTGGCTAGCTGAATCTCGTACTTTAAGCTAGCCAGTTGGCTAGTTGAATCTCGTACTTTCAGCTAGCCAGTTGGCTAGGTGAATCTTGTACATTGAGCTAGCTAGTTTTCTAGATGAATCTAGTACATTCAGCTCACCCGTTGGTTAGCTGAATTGCGTACATTTAGCTCGCCAGTAGGCTAGCTGAATCTCGTACATTCAGCTAGCTAGTTGGCTAGCTGAATCTTGTACATTCAACTCGCGAGTTGGCTAGTTGAATCTCGTACACTCAACGGAATAAACTAATTAAGCCGCAATACTTCTAAAAGATCATAAGGAATATGTTTTAGAAGAATTGGATAACAATCGTCAAAAAGCTAAGCGATTATCTCCATACTATTTTTTTCTTAGTCGAGAAGATTTTGTCTCACTGAGTTTTCCTATCACTAAGGTTTTAGCATGAGAAGACAATCCACTTACTTTAATGTTGGGGTCAAAGCTAGCGTACTCGAAATCAATTTCCGAGAAATACGAAAGACCTCAACAGATATGTTTTGGAACAACAACAAGCAAATCGCGACCTTCGGACAAACGCTTTAGTCTCGAAAATTGTTTACGGAAAAACGCTTTGGTCCCAAACCTCGTCATCTACGGACAACACATTTACTACACATGTTAGCGTATGTTTCCGGCATATGTTGAGCTCTCCAGCTGGCGAGCTGAATCGGACAAATTTGGCTCGCCAACTCGCTAGCCGAATCGGAAAAATTCATCTTGCCAACTGGCGAGCTAAACTGAGCGTGTTCAGCTCACCAGTTGGCGACCTGAACAACATGCTTCATATCGCCTCGGAAAAATCACTTCGGTATCTTTGATGGTGTTATCTACGATCGGCCTGACGCTAATCCTACGATCGAACAAGCTATCCAATTTTCCTTATTTTATTTATTTTTCTTTTAGACTATAAAAGTCTTTTGGCTTATTTTATTTTCTTTACGCTTTTACAACTTAGAGCTTTTTACAGAAAGACAAGATTTGAACGTTGTATTTGGAGAAGATTTATGAACTTTTCTTTTAATACCAATCCCCCCCCCCCCATTATCTTATTGTTCTTGATGATATTTTATTTGATTATGATTTTTGATTTTGTTTCCATGCCTAAAAAGTTATTTAGGTAGGTTTTAAGGTTTTCCAAAGAAACCAATTTTGATTGTTAGGTTTGTATAGAATGGATTGAATTTGTTAGGTTCTTAGCCTACACTTATTTTTAATGCATGGATTAGAGTAGATAACTAGTAAATTGATATTGAATTGGTAAATGCAAAGAGATTGGATACTTTTTTGTTTCGAAAATAATTAATGTGAATGGTTCGGTGAATGATAAATTATTTCTGTGAATGATGAATGGTCTATGTGAATGATGAATGGTTTATGTGAATGATAAATTGTTTGTGTGAATGATGAATGATTTTTGTGAATGAAAAAATATATATTTTCCATATAAAAAAAAAACATATTTATTTCTCAACCTTAAACTCAATATATATATATATATATAGAAGTAATTATTGAACATAAAATGACCAATTCCAAAAGTACTTATAGCAAACTAATTCAACGGAGAAAAAATCTGGAACTTCAAATTTTTAAAGTTAAATAAATTTTAGCTTCACATCATAGCAAACTAACGCAAATGCTTCACCTTGTATCGTTTAAATTAAAAAATATATGCAAAAAGAACGAGTCCAGATTTTAACTAGTGGTTGAAATGCCTTGAAGTATATAATTATGACTCATTTAAATCGGAATCTAGTAAAAATAGCATGAAATAGATATGTTTGAATTTGTCTAATTTGTTTTCTATATATAAATTCTCTTCTTGTTTAGAAAACGAATAAATCAAAAACTATCCATTCATTTTTCTTAACAAACAAACTATCAATTCATTTTACCACTAGAGGATGAAGAAATCACTTCCACTCTTGATTACCTTTCTAGCTATTTTCATTATTTTTGCGTCAGGTTTGCATATGCATTTAGTATTTTATAAATATACTAGTTGATACTCGGTTCTATATGCAGGATTAATTTTATTTTTGAAAATATACTTTTACGTACAATATAAAAAATTTATAAGATATATATAATTTTAAATACAACAGTTATTAGTCAAAGTATATACTAAATATTGAAAATATATATTCTATTGATTTATTTCATTTATATATTAAGCTTCAATATATTTTTTTCAAAAACAATTGGTGATATATGTTGTTTGAACATATTTCCATCCTCTGGCCCGATTGGAAACGCTTATAGTGTAGCAGAAGTTGTATGCAGCATAAGCAGTATGCTGCAGAAGCTGTATGCAGCATAAGCAGTATGCTGCAGAAGCTGTATGCTCTTGTTTAATAGACATAATTTACTAATTGATAAAGCAGAATGTAATAATATTAAAAATTACATATAACTATTAAAAATATTTATTTTAAAGTATTATATATATAGTAAATATATTAAATAATTTGATATACTTTATATCATAAGTTATTTTTATATTTAAATTATTATCTTATAATTTTTTAATAGAAAAATAAATTAATAGAAAGTAGTAATATTAAAATTAATATACGTACGTATATATATTTAAATTTAATATTTTATAGAAAATCATTAATATAAAATTAGTATAATAAGTATTTATTATAATAGAAATTTATATAATTTTATTTTATAAGTTTCTCGCATATATAACTTATTTATCTTATAATATTTATAAAAGAGAACAAATAAAATAATAATAAATAGTAATTTAAAATATAAAAATATGTATATCAAATTAGAATAAATGTGGTTTTATTTTGATATTGTAGTAATCTTTATAAGATTTAAAATATAGTAAAATAATAAAAAAAAATTAAGAAGTAATTTAGAATGAATATAAATATAATTTTGAGGTTAACTAATAGATAAAATAATTTTAGAATTTAAATTTATTAATTATATATTATTTTGTATGCTCAATGCTCTGGAAATGCTTATTCTAAGAGCATAGAGGTGGAGAGCATTTAGAAGCATAAGCATGTGCTAAATGCTCATCTAAATGCTTTTTTAAGTAAGCATGATTGGAATAGCATAAAGCATAATACTCTCATATATGTTCTACCAATCAAGGCCTCTCTTTCATCATATGTTTTTCTTTTCTTGTGTACAACGTATAAAATGTGTCAATCCACTATTTTTATCATAAATATTTAGGATTGATAATTTTAAGTGTAATTTAATGAGATATCTTTCCGTTAGTACTTTCATAAATTTTTCCACTTAAAATGCTATGTTTAGTAAAAAAATGTTTTACTCTATATATTTTCACAAAACAGTAAAAGAAGTTATGGGAAATACACAAAAAAAGAAACCAAAGTGTGAGGTAATTCCAAGAGCCGTTGGTGCTGTATGTGAGATCCGCGAATGCAAGTCTTTATGTACGAATAAGGTGAAAGGAGGAAAGGCTTCATGTGAACCTGCCTGGAGTAAGAAGCCTATGAGATGTGTATGTTGTGCTCCCTAATTAATATGGCCTATTTGAAACTAGCTTCGTTATTAAATAAGTTACCATACTTTTTACATCTGAGTTTGTAATAACATATTTAGATGAGCGGATATTTCATCTATATTTGGATTCTCTTTCTTGATACTTTTCATACACTAATAAACATATATATATATATATATGTATATATTTGAAATTCTTTATCACTTAAACTAAAATATAACAATTTATACATAGTTATCATAACTTACTATATCAATTAGGTGTTCGTATTTGAAATACCACAGCCCTGTTCGTTTCAGTATCTAGATACTGCATCTGTCTCCAGATACTGAGATACTGTTCGTTTTTCCTTAAAAAAATTTGTATATAGATTCAGTATCTAGATACTAATTAATTTGTATCCCAAATCTGGATACTAGAGATACTAAAAAAAGTAGTATCCGGATACAGTAGTTGTATCTCAAAAACCAAAAAACCATAATAACCTTAAAGTTTGAAGAGGTAAAATGATATAAAGATTGATTTTCTAACCAAAAATTTTCACAAAGAAATTTTTTCAGAAAAATTACCGTAAAAATTTTACCGACAAAAATTTCCCGTAAAATTTTTTCACCGAATATTTTCCGCCAAAAAAATTTTTCCTCCAAAAGTTTTTGGTCAAACAATTCCCGTAAAATTTTCTAGCAAAAAAATTTCCATAAAAATTTAACGAAATATAAAATTAGTTAGGTTAGTTAGGTTTGTAGGATATAAAATGCCATTTTGGTCATTTTTATCAAATTGTATTTAGATACTATTACAAATACCAAAACGAACAAAAATATATCGAGATACAGTATTTAGATACCAAATACATATATGAAAACGAACAACATATAACTTTAGTATCCAGATATTGAATATGGATATAAATACGGATATTGTATCCAGATACAGAAACGAACAGGGCCTATATCTACAAAATATTATTATTGGGCCATCGACAAAGTGTAATTAAAAGTGAAATTAAGTTACTTTAATTCTCTGATGTAAATCACATGTATAATATAAGCTTATTCAAAAGCTAAGATGAATAACAAGAAAACCTATTTGTCAAAGTCTATGTATTTTGACATGGTATCAGAGCCACCAACCTACTACCACCAGTTTTGGACCGATCAGTCCAACAATCAGAAGAAACAGAAGATCTGGACCGATCGATCCCGACTAACTTTAAATTGGATCGATTTATTTTAAAAACAGTTGAGTACGTATTAATTGATAATTTTTTTATTAAATTAAGTTATTGTAACTATCGACTAGTTTTAAATATTCATTAACTAAAATTGTCATCTTAATCTTTTAAAAATTATTTTAAAATATAGTAGTATTTTCAAATCGTTCATATAGTATATATCATCAAATTAAAAAGAAGAAAAAAAAAACCAACGGTCAACTAAGTAAAAGTAAGCCTTAAATAATGTAGACACAGCCACCTTAGATTTTTAAATCACATCGGGCCGAACACGCAAGATCAATAATTCTATCAATTAGTTTATTATCAAAATTTTCTCATCGACAACAACTTAAGAACAAGCATTGACTTCTACTCTAAACTTGGTTTAGACTTTAGCTATAGTATTTATTTTTTCTCTACTATTTCAATCATCGACTACCTCTTTTCTTTTTGCTTCTTTTCTCTACTATTTCAAATTATATGATCCACAAATCATATCATGTAGTATTTTTATGCATTTAATTTGAAAGCCTTTTAACCAAAAAAACAACATTGACTTCCGTATTGGTCATATACTCATATACCATGAGATTTTTATTTTAAGGAAAACACATTGATTATTGGTATAGTGCAATATTTAAAAGAAAAATTTCTTGAAAACCCATCAAAAGAAGTTCAAATTCTAAAAATACTACACATTTCCAAAAATACCACCCTTCCAAAATTTTTAAAAATATCACACTCCTAAATATTTTTAAAATACCACAAACATAACAAGTGAATTTTAATGATATAGAATTTAAAATTTTGGGTTTGGGTTCACTAAATAGAGTTTAGGGTTTAGTTTTGAAAAGAGTACGTAAAGTTTGGTTTTAGAGTTTCATAATTTAAATTTTAAATTTTAAAAGTATTTCAAATTTGTAATATTTTTGGAACAAAAACATTTTTACATTTTTGCAATACTAAAGTCCGCCCATGACGATGTTAATCAGTGTTTTGGGAACTCATGTGGCATTGTTTAGCTCGTTTTCTTGATCCGATGGCAACACTAACCAACTAGTTTGAGATAAAATAATGAGAAATTTTTTGGAAATGCTATAATGGCGCACATATTCACGCGAGTTACCATAATGTGGGAGTTTTACACGTGGTGCCATAATCGTGTGGCATTCTGGTAATCGATGGATTATGATGCTGCCCCTCACGCTATTTACGAGTGTGCCACTGAAAAATTGTCTCTGGTTTGGCGCGAAAAGAAGGGGGAGGCGCATGGACAAGTGATGTAACAGGAGATTTCATGTGTAATTAATGGCATTAATTGTTGAACCCAGTGGATAAGAGGCTAATCCAATGTATAAACAACTAGTAATGGTATTTAGATATACCATAATAAATCTTTGTACACATTGTAACTGTTTTGAAGCTTGTGAAGAGAAGAATTTGTCGAAGGTGAGAGCATTTACTCCCCATTAATGAAATTCTCTTTGTCTGATTTCGTCGAGCTACAATAAATACGAGGTAAGTGTTGTCGTAGACCAGGTATTATGGACGGAAAATGCCCTGGTATTCATTAATAGACGTGATCTGAGTAGGCATTAAATGGTTTTCGCAGGTTAGTGATGGTCATTGTGGGGGAATGGGAATGCTTGGAAGATGGTAGTTGGCGATTCCGTTTGTCGAGAAACGTATATGGAAAATGCGCCTCCTTGTGTGAGAGGGACAACTTCGAGACCTTCAAGAAAACGGTGGAAGCTGCATTCGGAAAGGAGGACATAAAAAGCTTAAGTTTCTAGGTTGGCAGCTGTGAAACAGTGTTCACGCAGGCGAAAATGCCACCAATTATTGTGGACACTGATGAGAGTCTGGACATGTTTAGAAGGGAAAGACATGATGAGAGTGGACTGAAAATATACTTGTCCTTTAGTAAAGTGGTGGAAAAGAGATATGATGAAGGAAAAACGGGTGATAGTGCATATGAAGACAACGAATTCTTGAAAGAAGTTAGTCACCTGGAGAATGTGTACGTACATGCAACTGGTGTGGTGGACGAGTCAGTTAATGGAAAAGGAGAAAACATGTTTGATTATTGTGGACATGAAAGGGGGACGTGTCCAGAAAATGCACTGGTGGACGTGTTACGCGGTGGACATAGTGATAATATGTTTGAAGACCGGAGACATATAAGTAAAAAAGCTAAAAGTGAGCCAGGGCATCTCCATTGGGGATGAAACGAGGGATGTAAGTGACAAGGGGTCTCCTACTTATGACTTCAATTATATGATTGACTTGATTGCAGCTGAGTACCCAACACAGTGGGATCCCTACCAGTGCGTAGACAATAATGGTGGGCAATGTGGTATGCTAGAGGGACCAAGTTGTGGAGGGATCCTGGAGCTTTTAATGACTATTGAGTCCGTCGCACGAATTAAGATTGCTGGCATGGATAAATTCCTGGAGGAAGACAATTCTATTTGAGAAACAGATCGTACTGGTAATGAATCTTCTAGGGGACAAGTTTTAAGTGGTGGAAAAGATGACAGGGATGGACAATATGATAGTGATGGACAAGATAACATTGATGGACACGATAATAGTGATGGACAAGATAACGGTGGTGGACAGTATTCGCTACATGGACAATATAACAGTGGTGGACAATATTCCTTAAGTGAAGGACGTCCATTTGACGGTGGGAAATCAACCAATGATGGAAAACATAAAGATGGTGAACCAAATCATGGTGAAAGCAATGATAAGGTGGTAGGACATGATGTGTTAGAAGGACAAGATTGTATTCGTCGCATTAGCAGTGGTGGCGTAAACGGTGAAGAAGAGTTACTCATCTACGTACGTCCTGAAGGTGGAGACACATCTGTTAAAAGATGCCTGGTGTTTCACAAAGTCGAAGAGACCATGGAAGGGAGTGGACAAGATTTGGTTTTGTATGCTGGTGGACAGGATTTCGAAAGCGGGGTGGACAAGGTAAGACATCATGTCCTCCTGATAGTTTTAGCGATAAAGATAGCGGACATGATAAAGGTTGGACATCCATGGACACATCAAACAATCTGTTTGTAGTGGATCCGGAGCCATATAGAGACAACATTAAGATGATAAAAAGTGATAAAGCTAACATGAACTTGAAGAAAGGGGATGATGCACTATATGTTGGCTTAGTATTCAAAAACAAGGCTGAATTGCATAACGCAATATCAGTTTACTCAGTGAAAAGGTTGTTTAGTTTCAAAGTGAGAAGCTCAGACAAAAAAGGGTGATTGTGATTTGCGAGGACAAGAAATGCGATTGGAGGATATATGCTACAAAACAAAAGGACTCCGAAAATATGGAAATCAGAACGGTGAATCTAAAACACACATGTGATGTGGAATCACAATCCCAGTACGGTACAAAGGCAACGGCTGAAATACTAGGAGAGCTAATCAAGTCGAAATATGCACATGGACAAAAGGGGCCTAGAGCTTGCAATGTACCGAAATTAGTCTTGGAGGAGTTAAATGTCACTATATCTTATATGAAGGCTTGGAAAACTATGGAGATCGCAATGAGAAAGGCGAGAGGGAGTGATGAAGACAGTTACCAGTTCTTGTCCACGTACTTGCATTTACTAAAGACAACAAATCCAGGGACAATTACAGCCATGAAAACAGTTAAGTCGGCAAGTGGAAATACATTGTTCAAATACTTGTTTTTCGCTCTAGGGGCTTCAATCGCAGGTTTTAAGTATCTACGAAAGGTTATTATCATAGATGGGACACATGAAAAGGGAAAATAGCAAGGGACTTTGGTGGCAGCAAATGGACAAGATGGCAACTTTCAAATATTTTCATTGGCTTTTGGAGTTATAGACGCTGAAAACACAGCGGGATGGACATGGCTTTTTAGCCAATTGAGCCAGTTCATTACTGAAAGTGAGGATCTCGTCGTCATTTCCGATAGGCATCAGTCCATATATGCCGGGTTGAGAGTAGTTTATCCACTTGCGAAACATGGGGCTTGCGTAATACATCTGTGTAGGAATGTGAAACATAAGTTCAAATGTGATAGATTCGCCAACATGGTCTCAAACGCGGCGAGAGCGTACACCGTGGGTGGTTTTTGGTATTGGTTTGAGGAGATCCAATGTCGTAATCCAAAATGTGCGCAGTATTTGATGGACGTCGGGTTGCCACATTGGACACTCGCATATTTTTCAGGTATGCGTTACAAGCTTATGAGTAGCAACATTTCAGAATCTTTGAACGCGGCACTGGAAAAATCTTTGGAGTTACCTATTGCAACTATGGTGGAATCGATCCGAACGATGCTGATGAAGTGGTTCTGTGCAAGGAGAGAAAAATCCAGAAGGACGTCCACGAGATGTACACCATAAATCGAAGACATCCTTATTGATCATTTGAAAGACGCGACAGATTGTCCCGTTATAGCTTCAACTGATTGGATATATCAGGTAAATGATAGAAATGGGTGCGTTTTTACAGTGGATTTAGAAAACAAGACTTGCACTTGTAGGGTCTTTGATGTGTTGTTAGTACCATGTTGTCATGCACTAGCATGTGTTGGCATACATAACACAGATATCTACTCTCTTGTTGGCGAGTGTTACTCTGTTAAAAGATGGGAGAAGCTTTGGACGGAGAAAATACTACCACCTGGAAAAGAAACAGAGCTAGAGGTTATGGATGTTGATGAAGATGTCCACCCACCGAAAACAAGCAGAGGATCTGGGAGACCAAAAACAACTAGGATACCATCTAGAGGGGAACGACCGGTATGAATTTTTCATTTATCAGTTAGTATATGCTTACATTTGAACATGAAAGTAACAAACACACATTGCAGTGGGTGAACAGGAAGTGCACAAGGTGTAAGAAGCTTGGATATAATAGGGCAAGCTACAAAAACCCTATATATATGTTGGTTATTTTATGGTGTTGAGGAGTATTAAGTATGCGTGTTTTTGGAAAGTATCCATATTGGAAGTTGTTGGTTTTTATCGTATATGGACATCAAAATGTAATGTTGGTTTTTGGTAGACTGAATGTATGTTGTCCTTTTCCGTGGGGATGGATAAAAATGTCGAATATTATGATTTGGACATGATAAATCCTAAGAAAATTATGAAATTTCTAAGTTATTGATGTGGTTAGATTATTTACACATATCGAGGAACAACTATTTGTCATAATTTTTGTCTTTTGTCAATAGACACAGATTAAGTGGTCAACAAAAATAATTGATCGTGTTGAAACTCGAGTTTTAAACCACGACATAGTAACGGGGGTTGAGGGCATGTCTTGATTAAGTGGATTAAGAAATTTCTAAGTTATTGTATGGCTAAATCTCTAAAACTTATTGAAGAACGACTACTTTATATAATTTAGTCTCTTGTACATGGACAAAAAATGAGTGGACAACAAAAATAATTAGCGAAGTATGAGTAATGTCTTAAATCACCAAGAAATGGAAGATTTGAGTGCTTGTCTATTCTGTAGGAGACAACCTACTTATGGACATGATTTATTACAGACATATCTCTGAATTATTAAACTTATGTATGTTACATCTGAACATATGTCAAAAAGGTATTTGTGTGTTGTCTTCTGATAACGGACAATGATCTTGGGGACATGACCTACTGTTGACTTGTCCATCACGTGTGTACCATGTAACCAACTAAAAGCGGGATATGGAAGAGGAAATTGATAAGGAGAATGAGTTTATTGTTCGTGTCTTGGGAAATATCAGATTTGCTGAGTTAAAGGACGAAAAATACTTTCACTGAATATTTTTAAAATAAAAGGCAAAATAGGACATCGTTTTCTTAAAGTTTAGGAGAAGGGGAAATTAAAGAAAAATACGTTTAAGTTACGAATTTTGACTAATTGAGTGGCTGGATGTACTCCTCATAGAGGTCAATAGCATACCGCGTCCACATGTTTTCCACCATTTTATCATTTACTTCTGAGAATTCAACTCCTTGCGCATGGAGCTCAATGAATTTGACAGCTAAAGGACCGCAATCACCGGAACGCTTGTTCTGATATACGTTAGGGAGTCTTGAATGGTGGAATGCAACCGGATTAGAGGCTAATTCAGACTTATTATCTACCAACTGGTGGACGACCAAGGCAAGGATCTCGTCCACCGGTTTCATAATCTCGTCCACCTGGGCAGTCGATAGATTGGTCTGAAATGAGTCATAAATGTCAATCTTACCAAAATCCAATTTGATCACGAGTCCAACCCAGTGTTCATCCCCCCAATTCTTTGGTGCGTAAACAGTCTTGACAACCAAATACCACGGAAGTTTGTTAAAGCGGCTGGGGACGAAACCATGGACCGAGTTTTTAATAGAGATGTTCCATTTCCAGCCAGCAAGACCTCCCACTTGCTGATATCTAGCATTTTCTTCAACCAAAATACGAATGAACTAGCTATTAAGAATACCAACTCCCCTCTTGACTAAATTTTCTCCATGTCTATGCTAGATTAAACTCAACAGTGCTTCAACATGCTAACATAATAAAGAATAATGAGTGATGAGATATGTTTACAAATGGTATGAATGAGTTAAATTTAAAATTTACCGGTGTGTCAATCCATTTCTTTACGTAGCAATGTCCTTAAAATTGATAGGAACCGTATGTCCATCAACATTGTACGTTCTACAAAATGATTTGTAGTTCGTCGCATAAGTAAAGAAAGTACGCAGATATAATATTTGAGTTCATATACTTACTTGCCCTTGTGCTTTTTCAATGCGGCATTGAATTTCTTCTTGAGGTAGACATCAACTTCAGCAAATGACTCGTGGACATGAGGTGGATGGACAACATTTACTGGTGTGACAGTTTGGCGAAACCTTTTGGGACGTCTGCTCACCCTCTTCTCACGCACCTCATCAACGACCATTGGTCTTTTATCAGACTTTTTCAGCTCAGCCAAAGTGGTATTATCACCGTGTTCAGCATTAAGTGTGTGAGTGGACGGATCAGCCTGATTGCAACCCAATGAAATGCCACCAACAGCAGGATCATCCCCCTGAAAAAAAAACGTATTATAAGTATGTTGGCCACCTGAATCATGTCCACAAGAATAAGACGGTAACACACAACATGGGTATTATAATGTATTAAAGTGATACCAGGTTCTCGTCGGAGCTTTCCATGTCCTCAACCCTAGGAAAGTCAGGCGTTGGCTGCAACAATGAAAGAAAACATATTAGAAAAATTATGTACATTATTGATGTTTATTTAGAAGATGATTGTGGACGTCATCATGGTTATTACCATGTCAACCAAGTCATAATTATTAATGTGATTAGGATGTACAACATAAAGCAACTGGTTAGGGGGGACAGGGGGCATATAGATTGGGAAATGAACAGGAAAATAAGGTTTTGAGGTGGGGGTCGGGGACCCGCTAACATCACTACCATAACCTTCATTCGACTACCCAATTAGAAAATTGAAATGTTAGGGAAACATTGGACGCATAAGTTGTTTTTAAATGGATAGTTTTATCTACCTGATATTGGGGGGTCGTCCACGAGATAGATGGTTGTTTCCGACGGGGTACAATTGGTCCATCAATGTCGTATTCCTAACAAAATGGAATGGGGACGAGATTTATCAAGAGAGTTAACATAAAACAAGTTGGTTAATAAGAATATACGCAGACGAACTGACCGTGGATAATGAGATCTTTTGGTCAGAGTCGTCCCTACGGCAAATTGTTCCGAGGCTGTCCGTAGTTTCCTGATAGACAACATTATAAATACTGACTAAGTCTTTTCCATCAAGATAATTAGGGAATTTCGTGTACTACCTTTAAGGTTGTGGTCATTTGTGAATTGGAATGTGCAGTGTCTGGGACATCTACCCTTTGCACTCCCTCCGCTAAAACATCCTGGAACAACGAGATGTTATTAAGGATTATACGATCACACGGCATGGACAATATTTGTTCATATGACAATACGTCCACGGTAATGAAGTCTTCAAACTGAAAACTATAGATGTCATACCATCTTTGTGGACGAGATCATGTTCGGTTCAATCTGGTCTCCCTCTTTTGTTTCCTCTTCCGTGAGCCGAGTGTTAGGGTCTGCAATAGCCGGACATTGCTCACTCTCGTGGACAGCCTTTACATAAAAATTGGGCAAATCAAATGAGTGCATGGAGAGAATACCAATTTACTATATAGAGGTAAATTGAAGTTTGCTTACATCGAATTCACCCACGAGAGAAATTTCTAAGGTCTGAAATCACCCCAAGCTACTTCGTTGTCAATCTTGCCCTGAAATATATTAATGAGATTCTCTTAAGTATATTTTATGAAGTAGACCTCATGATTATAAGGAAAATAATAAACAGGTTTCCTAACCTTCCCTAAGGACATAATACCCTCGTCTTTCTTATTTTTGATTGACTCGTCCTCACTTTCTTTGTCCACGTCCTAGTACCAATAATTATGTGGACAATTTAATATATATTGTAAATCCGGGGGTAAGGTATTTAATGTAAACAAAATAAAATCCTATGCGTACCTCTTCTGAGGAAGTCTCCTCGTCAGAATCATCTTCTGAAGGTAGCTCTACTATAGGGAGGTGATACCTCTGTTTTATAACAGGTTGATGATGGCTCCCACCAACATTTTCTCCTACTTTCTTCTCGGCAATGTGCTAAATATAAAATAATAATTTAAATTGGTATGTTCTTCAAGATTCGCTTTTTTAATACATGGTTTTATGATGTCATTACCTTCTCAGTTGATATTACTTTCTCTTGCTCTATTAACGCAGTGGACACATTAGACTTTATTTCGTATCTTGGTTGTAGACAATAACATACCATAAAGTATGTCAACAACAGTTGTAATTAAATGCAGATGTTAAGAATTTTAGAAACTCGTACCAATGTCTGGGTGTCGTCTACAGTCACACCATGTGCTTCTTTTTTAATGTTTCCCTAATATATATAAGATATATATAATGTAGCTTCAGTGTATATAGTATGTAATAGACATTATATTTATTTGATAATGTATGCGCTGATTTTTTCACCATTCCAGAAGAAAAAATGATGTCATTTGTCTTGTTTGTTGGCGAGTCGTCCATTTCATTCTCGTCCTCCCCCTGTATGGAAATTTCAAATCACTAACTGAGGACAAGTTATATAGTTCGTGAAAACATAATAATTATTAGCGTACATTCACGGACGAACTCTCGTCCTCAGAAGATTCTCCAGAAGGTATATCTACTATACCGATCAGCCGAGTACGAGGGCTTGCACCTTCTCCCAACATCACACTAACATTCTTCATAGTCGTGCCCTACATATTAACATATATGCTCAAGTGGTGTTTTTATTGTCAGGTAATATAAGCCACATTGGTTAATGTGATTACCTTATCTGTTGCTATCACTTTGTCTTGATTTACTTCTGAAGTGGACACTCTGTTTTGATTTTGGTCTTCATTCTGTGGACAACAATAAATAGCAATGTATGTGAGACGTAATTGTAAATTATAGTGGGAAATTAGTATGTTTTAAGACATGTTTACTTACAACGAATCCTCCTCCCATTGACTTTGTGGAGTCTGCAAGGACGTCGGGATCAGTTGTCAATGGATCTTTCTGAGCTTCGATATTGTCCTGTACGATGTGGTCCACTGTCTGCTAACCATAAAATTGAAACGCAATTAATCAATACAAGAAAATGATAAATACAAATAAGTATGGGTGCTTTGGATTTGACTTACAGAGATTCCTCGACCATGTGATTTAGTTAGGTCTGCAATTACTGCATCGTTATCAGCAAAACGTTCCTCGTCAAAGGGAATGTTGTCCCTCGTGGAATGGTCCACGACTTTGTTTCTTGTTGTCCTTTCTGAACTCTTCCTCATTGAATCAGTTTTTGTCTCAAGGACACGTTTGCTCTTACTCTACAAGATACCTGAATGGCGTAACTCACAGATAATATTGTCCATGATTTCATCCATCATCGACTTCTTCATACCCTCGATAAACCTTCTCATATCGGCATCACGGGCCGCATTTAGGGAGTCCATACGCTCGTAGACAGCTTCTAAATCCATTGGACCATCATCTTGTCCTACGTTCCCTGCTCTATTCATTTCTCGTCCACGGGGTTTTTGGGGTTTCACTCTTGCTTTAACAGCTTTCCCCTTCAACTTCAAATCCACCTCTATCAACGGCCATTTGTCCTTGTTGAACTTGAAGTTCTGATCGATTAATAGTTCAAGGTAATCCACAGACTCGTCCCTTACTTTGTCGTCCCATTCATTTACATTCTCGTCCATCATACGAGTTGAATCTTCAAGATACGGCCTGACGTACAGGTACATGAATTTAAAAACAAACATTATTAAAACTAATATAGATTGCCTAGATGAAAAAAAACGTTAGAAATAAAACTGTAAAAGCACTTACATTGGCAGTGTGCTCAACCTCCATAATTTTTGAATTATGGAAAAGTTTTAAGGCTGTCAAACTTTCAACAGCTTTATTCGTGAACGTGTTCTGGTCCTCTGGATCAGGTAAAAACCGTTCCAACTCTGGAATTGCTTTGAAAAAAAAACAATTGGAAGGCGAGGGGGAAACCATGTGCTAAAGTGTGTGACTGATTAAATTTTTCCTCCAGAAGCTTGACATTCTTGCACTTATCCCCGAGTTTCAACATCCTCAAAGTCAATCTGAAACACTCCCGACCCCATGGATATGCCTCAAAAGAATGAAGATCTTTGACCATCTCGACAATGGGGGAGGTAGCTCTGACAGGCTGCTTAGAGCAAATCAGTACTCCTTCCACGATTACAAGTAGTGCAAGTCTCCTGCGACGCCAAGATGGCATCCTATCACGATGGGGGAGGAGAGAATCAGCCTTCAACATGTCAACAACTTCTTTTATGGTGATTTCATCTGAATCCCCTGGAAACAGAACACTCCAATACGGTTTTCTCATATCAATAGGATTTTGCAACCTCTTAATTTCTTGTGGTTCGAGAAATGGACCACACTGTAGACCAGTCACAATACCAAACTCCCTAAGAGAAAATCTAAAAGGATGTCCACCAAATATGAACCACATTTCATGTTTCTTTACCGTTATTAAAGAGCGACAGAGCACTTGGTGGACAAGTTTACCGGAAAGGGACGACTTTTGGATAGGTAATTCTAGAAGGGGACCAAAACAGGAAGCTTTAAGAAACTCGAGGTCCGGTGTACCTTTCAGAGCGTCGACTAGGTCCAGAAGAAACTCCGGCTTCGAATAGGAGTTTATTCTGCCACTGGGAGGATACCGACCAGTAACGAACAAACGCAGAGGGAGCTTCGCTGGGTCAAGAACAAAATCTCCAGCAACCGTTTCTTGGACCGGATCTCGAGGTTTGTCCACCACTACATGTGCGGGATCCATGTTCCTTTTCCGGTTCGATGTCCTACGACTACTAGAGGCATCCATTTAGAAGATTTATAAGAATTTTGGAGACGAAAAATTAGAAAACCAGAGAAAAATGTGCGATTAAGAAAAAGAAGATACAGTAAATATGAGAGAGAAAGTAATGATGTAAAAACAAGGAAAAGAGAGAGAAAGTAGCAAAATTAGAGTAGTGAAGAAGATAAATGGGGAGTTGAACCGTGATTAGACTAGAGAGATGTTACTTTTTTAATTTTTAAAAAAAAAATTAAAAAATTGGTTTGAAAAAGAGGTGCTTGTTTTCGGTTTCAGTGGGGGCAAATTCACCATTTTTATGGTATGGTTTGGAAGATATGAAAATGTAGTATATGCGCTAATTACATAAGTTTTTAATGGATGACGTTGTATCATAGTCCTTTATATTCCCTTAACCACCACATCTCTTCATTGCCACACACAAAAAAACATTCATTTCCCTCTTGAAACCTAATTATTGTGTGTTAAGTTTTTCTCTTACATATCCTATTTGGCTGCTGGCATGGGAATTCGAAAACCATATCCTGCAATTTCTTGTACTTGGTTTCTAGTCTTTTACTTTTCCTTCTACCAAATTTCACCAACTTCTCCAACCCCTTTACAAGATGACTTCATCAAATGTCTTGAAATAAACACAAACGTCGATTTATCACTCCAGAAAACATTCTATACACCTGAAAGAAACTCCTCCATCTTTAACGAAATTTTTGAATCTACAGCTCAAAATCAACGGTATTTGATAAAGTCAATGCCTAAACCGAGTTTTATATATAAACCGGTCCACGAATCTCATGTCCAAGCTTCCATCATCTGTTCCAGAAAACTTGAAATTCATGTACGTGTTAGAAGCGGAGGGCACGATTTCGAGGGCGCGTCTTATGTTTCACAAATCGAAAAAACTTTTATTCTAATAGATATGTCAAACTTGAGAAAAATCAATGTTGATATTGAAGACAATAGTGCTTGGGTTCAATCTGGTGCTACGATTGGTGAGCTTTACTACAGGTAATATACGTTTTCTGCGTTGCACTTATAGGTGAATATTTCAAATGCAAAATATCACATAATTTGTATAATATGAACTGAGGCTAACTGGACCATCATCCACCCGTGCAATATTCTATTTTACAATTATGTTTTGTAAATTGGATATTTTTTGTTTTCTAATTTAGAAAATAGGTATATTTATTTTTAAATTTGGAAAATAGGTTTTTTTAAAGTAGGTATATTTGTTCATTCACTTAGTAGTTCATTATTCGCACAAACAATTCATTATTCACATGACTCATTCATCATTCACACTAAACAATTAGACTGTCATCATTCACAAACAATTCACTATTCACAAAACGAAAAGGTACATAAATACAAAGACTTTTACTAAGTACTCATTTAAAAAATTATAAAACTTTATACTACCTTATTATCTAGTTTCCTCTTATTTTTATATTCGGTAATGCTAAAATTATGTCTTCTAATACAAAACTAATTGATAAATAATAAATTGACTTGTATCATTTATGTATTATTTATTGAGTATTTTTGACGACTATGTGGTTTTTTAAACAATGGAAATATGGTTGGTTAGAAAACATTATTTGTTAATTATGTGGTTTTTGGGTATGTACTAAAAATATACCGAAAATAACCTTCTTTTTATTCATTTTAATAATATTAATGGTGGAATATCTATTTTAGAGGTGATGAATTTGTTAATCATTCTGAATAAATGAATATATAAACATACCATAATTGGCATTTTTTAACGGTAAAATCTTGTAATAAAGCATATATCATTTAATATTAACCATACAAGGGAACATTATATCAACCTTAGCATATTAGGCATTTTATAATTCAATATTTGAATATTTTAGCATATTTTAACAAATTGTTAAGCACTTTCATTCGAAATTTGTTGCAAAGGTGTATCTATGAATGAATTTATTCACATGAAATAAATATATGCACATTAATTGTTCATGTAAATGGTATGTTACAAACGTGAATAAAACTGAATCACGTGAACAAAATATGGGTTTAGATATTGGATTAATACTTTTCTTATTTTTTTCATTTTCTATAAAATTTGTGATTAAACTTTTCTAGTATTTTTTTCTTTTTTTTTTTCTTGTAGTTTACTATGAAAATTGTACTCATTCTGTAATTGTCTTTATAATAGGTGAATTTTGTAATAATTACTAACATTTCGTAATTGCCTTTTTATATGAATTTTGTAATAAACATTATGGCCTTGATTGGTGGAGCATAGAAAAAAGCTATTATGCTCTATGCTCATCCAATCAAGTTTACTTAAGAATATATTTAGGTACGCATTTAGCATATGTTTATGCTCTTAAATGCTCATCACAATTATGCTTTCATAAGGAACTTTTTTAGCATTGAACATTCAATAAAAAAATTAAATTTTAAAACTATTTTATCTGTAGATAACCTCAAAAATACAGTTATGTTTGTTTTAAATTACTACTTAAAATTATTTTTAATTATTTTTAAAAATTATAAAATAATTATTTAAATATCATAATAAAAATATACATTATTGTAATTTTAAATTCATATTTTAACGATATAATTTTAAACTAATATATATAATTTATTTTCCATTTTATATAAGATAAATGATTTATATATGGAAAATCTTATGAAATAATTATATAAAATTTTATATTATTCTATTATAATAAAGACTTGCTATATTAATTTTATATTAATTATTATAGATAAATATTTAAACATATATATATTAATTTTAATATTACTACTTAATACTAATTTATTTTTCTATTTTTGAAATTATAAGATAATAATTTAAATATAGAAATAACTTATGATATAAAATATATCAAATTATTTAATATATTTACTGTATGTAATACTTTAAAAATAATATTTTTTAATAGTTAGATGTAATTTTTATATAATTACATTATGCTCTACCAATCAGTAAATTATGCCTATTAAACAAAAACATACAGTTTCTGCAACATATTGTTTATGATGCATACAGCTTCTGATTTACTATAACCATTTCCAATTGGGGCTTATTACATTGATTGTTACCTAAATAACGAAACATAATATTACACTTCATGATTCCAACGCATACGTAGTATTACATTGACATTGTACATGTGCAATATAAATGCATATGTGCATAAAATATGTTCACGTGAATGATATATGCATAACAGTGGTTCATGTGAATGAAAAATTATAATTTTAAACAATATTAATTAACGTGGAGCAGTTACTTCTTTGGTTATCATGCCTCTAGATGGTGAAGATGTATATGTGTGATGATGATTCACATATTGATAATATGATTATGAAGTTCCAATCGTGAATGAAGACTACTCACATGAAAATCAAGTGTGCACGTCAATGCTATATGTGAATGAAATTAACCCAAAAAAATCTTAGAAATAGAAACAGGAATTAGTCCATGCAAACCCAGCCAAAAAAATTAAATTATAAAGGACGAACTACAAACTCTACAAACTAAAAATATGAAAATAAAATCACATAACTAAATGTAGCCATGACCCCAAAACCCATTTACTATAACAAACCAAAGAAATTTTAAATCTCTGAATTTACTAACAAAAATAGAAGAAGAAGTAAACTGAAGAACTATGAAACCAAACATAAATCTTTAAAATCGCGATTGGTAACTCAAATTTTTTTGAAATTACTATAAATATATAAGAAGAGGTAAACAATAATATGAAGAAACTACGAAACTAAACTCATAAACAATGACTTGCAAAATTGAAAAACTCGGAATTCAAAACCCCACACTATGTCAAAAATCGATTGAATTATACTTACAACCTAACTTTTAACGAGAAATTGAAGTGGTTACGTCTAGATGGTGAAAGAGAAAACTTTTCTTCAACAAAAATGAGAAGAGAAGATGAAAAGTTTACAAATATTTTACCCTAAATAGAGGGATATGATAGTAATTACATTAGGTGAAAGCGCCCAAATACAAATAAAATTAATAGATAAATTAGCAAACTTAAAAGTGTCCATATTACAAATTTATTCTTATTTATTTAAGGTGAATTATCAAAAATAAAACAAAAAATTATGTATATTGAAAAAATACAATAGATTCTTAAGTTTGTTCCAAAAATATCACAATATTTTATAAAATACCACGAAATTAGTTTTGTTCCAAAAAAAACCACAAATTTGAAATAGATATTAAATTTCAAATTTAAACTCTAAACTTCCAAAACCCAAAAATTTAAATTCTAAACGCGTAAACTTCAGTTTTTATATTTGTGATATTTAAAAAAAAAACAATTCAATGGTATTTTTGAAACTTTTGGGAGTGTGTAGTATTTTTGGAATTTAAACTTTTTTAGTAAAATTTCATGAATTCTTCTTTATTTAATATTTTTTAAATTTTCAATGTGAGATATTATTTACTAGTCCCCTCGAAATAATGGCTAGTCTAGCAATTCATCTCCACGATATTTATTTGGGATCATACCGATTCGGCTCATATTGGTCGGGCAGCGTTCGACCTATATTATCTTGGATTCGGTGGGCAGCTCATGTTCGCACTCTAAAATTATTTTTAGATTATGCGTTTCAAACTTGAAAATAAATAAATATATAAATTGGCTCAAATCTCTAATATATAATTTAAAGTCCCTCCTACCTTCCACTGTGGGATATATTTCCCATAATAAGATAGAGTGACTAACAAATTTAAGTGTCTTTAAGTNAAAAAAAAAAAAAAAAAAAAAAAAAAAAAAAAAAAAAAAAAAAAAAAAAAAAAAGAATAAAAGTTTGAATTATAGAATTTGGAACAGGTGTTTTGAATATTTTTGTAAGATCGACATGATCAAAATATTAAATGGATGAAATTAAGAAAATTTGGTATGTTTGTTAAACATAGAATTGCAGAGAAGAGCAAGATTCATGGATTCCCTGCAGGTGTGTTCCCGAGCTTAGGCATAGGTGGACATATAACAGGCGGTGCATATGGTTCCTTGATGCGGAAATATGGTCTTGCTGCAGATAATGTTGTAGATGCAAAGATCATTGATGCTAAAGGTAAATTACTTGACAGAACCACTATGGGTGATGATCTATTTTGGGCTATCAGAGGAGGTGGTGGAGGGAGTTTTGTGGTAATTTTATCATGGAAGATAAAGCTTGTTCCTGTTCCTGAAACACTAACCATCTTCACAGTCAACAAAACACTAGAACAAGATTCAAAATTCAAGATTCTTTCAAAGTGGCAACGAATTGCGAACAAGCTTCCTGAAGAACTCTTCATACGTGTGTTTTTAAACGTAGTTGGAAACAATGGAACCAATACATTGACAGTGTTCTATATGGCTCAGTTTCTTGGCGAAAAAGGCACCTTAATGGATATAATGAATAAGGAATTTCCAGAACTAAAGCTAACAAAGGAAGATTGTGTTGAGATGAGCTGGATAGAATCCATTGTTTACTTCTCTGGGTACACAGCAAGCCCTCCTCCTCCTATTGACATTTTACTACAAGCAAAGTCACCTATCGGAAAAGTTTACTTCAAAGCAAAATGTGATTTCGTTAAAGAACCTATTCCTACTTTAGGATTGAAAGAGATGTTCAAAAAATTACTTGAAGAAGACGGTGGGTTAGTGGTTTGGACTCCTTACGGTGGAATGATGGATAAAATTCATGAATCAGAGATTCCATTTCCTCATAGAAATGGAACCATGTTCATGTCTTTGTATTACAGGAGTTGGTTAGACAGCGACAAGAGATCGAACAGGCACATCAAATGGATCAGGGAACTATATAGTTTTATGACACCGTACGTTTCAAGCAATCCAAGATTAACATATGCCAACTACAGAGATTTAGATTTGGGAATGAACAAGAACAACTCAAAAGTTAACTACATAAACGCTAAAATTTGGGGAGCTAAGTACTTCAAAGACAATTTCGACAGATTGGTGTGGATTAAGTCAAAGGTTGATCCAGATAACTTCTTCAAACACGAGCAGAGCATCCCACCTTATCCTCTTCTTGTTGGATAAGCTTGAAGATCAAGATATCCTATCTATTCAAAAGATTTGGTCA
>OVBE01004085.1:0-17008 GCA_900406425.1 Iberis pinnata | reverse complement strand
CCCCCCCCCCCCCCCCCCCCCCAAAAAAAAAAAAAACAAGTCGTAAAACACAGAGAAAAACTACTGAAAAAGGACAAGGGGTCCGGTCCCGGTGCTGTGAAAGCCGGCGGTGGCCAGACCTGAGGCATAAAAGAAAATAAAATTTACTGGCGGTTGGATACAAAAAAAGAGGAAAAGTTAGGGTTCTTGTTATTAATTTACCAAACTAGTATTTTTTATTTTTGGCAACACCAACTAGTATTTATCTAAATACTAGATATGTTGGTGCAAAATGACAATCAGTTA
Organism: Iberis pinnata; assembly: GCA_900406425.1. Taxonomy (NCBI): domain Eukaryota; kingdom Viridiplantae; phylum Streptophyta; class Magnoliopsida; order Brassicales; family Brassicaceae; genus Iberis; species Iberis pinnata. Next base: position 16,723 of record OVBE01004085.1, on the reverse strand, counting down.
AGGTATATAAAGAGTCAAGTCCAACAATTTAAAATGAATTAGTGTACAATTCAGAACTACAAATATTTAAAACATTTTTAGAACAATTCTAAGGTGAGACAGAGTGAACCTCTAATTTAATGACTTTTGAATTTACGATAAAGAAGTAAGTTCATATCAATGAATTCAATAAATCATATTTCAGTTTTGCAAACCTACTTGCAGAAAATGCTTTAAATTTGTATTATATTAGAAGAGGTTACAAGATTAGCTTCCAATTAGTCCAACATTCAAGGATAACCTTTATAAAATTCATTTATACCTTTATAAACTAATAACTATTTCCAATTCTAAATTTAATCCTTTGTTCTATTTATTTATATCTGTATAAATTATAATAGTTACTATAAATTAATAGTTTTTGAGTAAATTAGTGTACTCTTTTTTGTCGTCAAATTAGTGTATTCTTAAGGTTATTAATTTGTAAAGGATTCAATAGTACTTTACCGAATTTAATTATGGGTCTTTTCGTAGATTTAAGAAGTCTTGGGTCAAAACAAAGAGTTTATTTTATAAATTTGTAATACCCCGAGGACCGAATTGTAATTAAGTAATAGGCAGATACGTAGGTCTTGAAACGGCTTCACTCTGTGTCTTTTCGATTTTGAAAATTTAATTCTTATGATGGCTTCGTCGTCATTGCTTCCGGTGATGAGGAACGGTGAATATAGGAACTGGGCAGAGCTCCCGCCGGAGTTGACGTCATCAATTCTGCACCGGCTTGGAGCGATTGAGATACTGGAAAGCGCACAGAAAGTATGCAGATCATGGCGTCGAGTTTGTAAAGACCCGTCGATGTGGCGGAAGATTGACATGCATAACCTCGGAGACTTAGGAGACATGGATTACGATCTCGAGATCATGTGTCGTCACGCAGTTGATAGAAGCCAAGGAGGGTTGGTTAAGATTGATATTTGGTACTTCGGTACTAATTCTCTCCTCAATTACATTGCCGATAGGTTATCTCTCTTACTCGGAAACATCTCTATAGGGAATTGTTGAGTTGTTGTTTTAGAGAATTGTGTTTGATTTGATTTATCCTTTGTATAAGATTTTGTTAATTTTAGAGTTAGAATTTGGTCACGAACGATCTTACGAGTTTGAGTTCATAAGTTACTGTTTCTTGTAAGGAATAGAATTATGGAAATGATTGGATGCTTAAAAATTTGTTTGAGTTGATTTTGTGTCACTCTGCTTTGAGTTCATAAGTTAATAAAACTATCTTTTGCTTTCTATGGGATCTCTGATGAATGCACTTTGAACATTGAGTTACTCTTGCTTGAGAATATATTGTGCCTTGCAAGGTAGAACACCATTGGTTGAATCAGTGGTTTGTTTATAAAGTGTTCTCTTTAAAGTTGACTCTTATTCATTTCTACATTGTCCCAAAGTTAACTTTTTATGGTTTGTGTTTGTTAATTCGCTTTCTCTTCCCATTTTGGAGTAGATACTAAGATTGTTATGCTTCTGAGGTCTAAATGGTTGGCTTCTGGTTCTTCAGATGTTAGAAAAGATACTTCTATTGATAATATTTTGCATCTTATCCTTCTTTTTGTTTATCTTTGATTATGTTTGTGACATTTTCGCTCAACTATTTGCAGTTCAAGGAATCTAAGAAGCCTTAGAATTATAATGTGCTATCCAATAGCTGACGAGGGACTTACTGAAGCAGTTGCGAAACTTCCATTGCTTGAAAATCTCGAGGTTTCATACTGCGCACTGTCAGGAGAGTCACTGAGAGTTGTGGGGAAATCTTGTTCAAATATGAAGACATTGAAGGTAAATTGCACGGGCTACAGGCATCCTCGACACGAGAGTGACGATATTGCTCTAGCAATTGCTGAAACATTGCCTGGACTTCGCCACCTTCAGCTTTTCGGGAACAGATTAACAAACGATGGTTTAAACGCCATTCTTGACAACTGTCCTAACTTGGAACATCTTGATTTACGCCAATGTTACAACATTAACCTTGTTGGGGATCTGGAGAAGTGGTGTTCCGAGAGGATCAAAGTTTTGAGACGCCCTAATGACTCGACTCATGATTACCAATTTGATGCAACAGTTCACGACATGGATTCATCAGAAGATGACTACCCTTGGCCTTACGGCATCTCTGATGTCGATATTGTGTCAGATGAGGAGGTAGATGATGAGTTTTACTATGACCTATCAGGTGCTAGTGACCATTCTGACATTGACCAGTACGATTATGACTGGATATTCTAGACATATCAGATTCGCAGGTAAATTATTCTTGAACTCGTTCATGATCTCTTTTAAGCATGCTTCTAGTTTCACTGGACTGTTCTTATATAATGTGACCTTTAGTATCAGTGTACTTTGCTTTGTTGCCTTGCTACAAACTGGATAAAAGTTTCTAAGCTATGATTGTTTTCATCTTAAGTTTATTGAGCAACATCAAATAATGCGAGCTTGGTGCTTATTTTGCATTCTTAAAAACTTGCTTAAGCTGTAATGGAAAATTTGGATAATATCTTTGTGAACACTAGTGTGAGGTTTTGGAACAAGAATTGTCATAACAAAGTTCCTTGAGGGCGTAATTGTAACGGTAAATAAGATATAGGTGGATATGTAAGTCTCGAAAGTATCGTTTGGATATTGATAATTTGATCCTTAGAAGCTTCGTCGTCATTGCCTCTAGTGATGAAAGATGAAGAAAATAGAAACTAGGCCGGAATGGCTTGGCACAATCGAGATAAGTTGGTGCTAAATTTAACATCTAGTTAAGTCCAACACTAGAGGCAATGACGACGAAGCTTCTAAGGATACAAAGAGAGGAGAAATCTCACATGTACGTAATCATTGCCATTTGGATAATCGTATTTAGCATGCATTTTCATGTTTTTAGGTGCAACCCCTTTGAACGTTTCCCTTTGAAAACTTGTTCATGTTTTAACATATTTTAATGATTTGCAAACCGATTGTTTGAGACATGTTTCTTTTGTTTGGGATAGTAAGAAATAGACAACTTGTTATTGTCATAATCCTTTGGCAGATAAATGAACTCATGTCACAACATCGTAACTGTTGTCGTATCTCGGATATTTTTTAACCGAGATTAATAAATTAATATCATATCCCGATAATAAAATTATGTCGTTAAAGAAAGAGTTAGGTTCCAAGGGACACCACCCCGTGGGCTTCTAATGTTGATGATTGTGAAGTCCAAATACATTTTGATGAGACTCATTTACCCGCAAAGGTTCATGGATTTGAGCTAAAATTGTTGCCAAAAGATGATATGATAATGGTAGCATAAATATTATCAGAATGATAATGTAGATAGTCAGTGAAGAATTATAAGAAAATGTGTTAAAAATAAAGTTGGTTTTGTTCTCTATTGTTTTAACTAACTAGTTTTGATACCATAATAAAATGATAATGTTCTAATGATTTTCATTTAAAAGAGGATTTACTCTCTTAGTTTATATCAGCGACCGAATCTCTTTACATGTGAATTGCTTTCTTATCTTCTTCTCTTTAACTAGGTAATTTCAATTTTGTTTAGTTTTTGTCATGTGACATAAAATATTATTAAAGAGTCTAAATAAAATCAACATGGAAATAAATGTGGGTCGAAAAGAACTATAATTTTTAACACATCTATCAATAAATAAACCTTAGAACGAAAAATATTTGTCTCAAATCTTTTTTTCTCTTCGTCATATTATTCCTATCTTGTATGAATTCACAACAATTTTGTTATGTATCAAACTCGTATTTTTGCTTGTCACCTCAACTTAGAAAATGGAATGTTGTTGTTTTACAGTTTTATTTTATTTTGAAGAACTCAATCAAATTTTTGTATTTACATTTTGATTGGTAAACTATAAATATAACCAATATTGGAAAAAACATAAAAAGGAAATAGTCTTTTAATCATTTCATCTTGTGTTACCGGTACTTGAGCGCTCTTTCTAGTTTTGTCTTGTGTTCTTCTTGTGGCTTTTGCCCCAAATAGTGTTTGCCGTTTAGTCTTGTTGGTTTATTTTCAAGCATGTTTGAGTTAGCTTGTGGAGTGAATTTTTGGTTATCTTTTCGTTTAGACTGTCTCTTTTAGCATTTTGATTCCAGAGATTTCTTTGATTTCAGAGATTTCTTTGATTTCTGTCGGCTTGTGTCTCCAGAGATATCTTCATTTTCTACCAGCTCTAGTGTTTATTTATGTCTATCTTTTATTATTTCGATTTCAATTGTAACCTTATATCCAGCATATGGAATAAAAAAAAACTTATAAACATTTGATCAAATGTAATTAAAATCTCGTTGATGTGCCTACCTACAAAAATATATTTGCCATAAAAATTTGAAATTAATACTATTTATACTAATTTTATTGACTTATCTCCAACACAAAAACTTCACTTACAATATTAAATTCATATGTTTCCTTAACAAATTAATATCGTGCAATTAACTCATGTTCATGCACTTGTTATTTTCGGCATTTTTATTAATTTTTTTAGTAAGATCTAAAGCCCATTTAAATTAGTTTTATATAATGATATCATATATGGAATATATATGGAATGAATCCGTCAATGCAGGAACAAAATATTTGGTGCATGTATAATTTGTTTTTATAAGCCAATACTTTCTCCTTTCCATTATAATTTATAGTTTAAATGAAAATATATTTTTAAAATTGATTGTTGTTTTCATTTCTATATGTATAATTTAATATATTTTCATGATAATATGATAATTTATATTATGAAGGTTGATTGATTGATGATTTAGTAAATAATATCTTTATCTGAAACAATTACGGCATGCAATAATATGTGAAATACATTTTTTGAAAATAATACAAATATAGAGTTTTAATCACTTAATAAAAAAATACGATCAAAATAAAAATAGATTAGACATTACGACAATGTAAGAAAAATTATGTCAAATTAAAAAATGATATTATTCATGTGTAAAATGGGCCGAAACTTGATGGGCTAATTAAGTCGAAACAAATTAATATACAAAAAAATCTATATAATCTAGCCGAATTCTATATGATATGGTGTGACCATCTTCAGAAGATGCTAAGTCACTCATCGACCATTATTGCTCATTACTTAACCTTAATAAGAACATCAAGGCGATCTATCAAGAGTCATACATCAAGAGAAAAATTAAAAAGATTGAGAAAATACTAATTGATGTAACTTGCGCTACATTTGTGCAACATTCTTGTTTAATCTGAAAATTCAAACGATCTTTAATGCGTTGAGAATGCCGAGATACTATATGAGATAAAGAAAGAGAATGTTTCAAAAATCCTAATTATTATTATAAATCAGCGTAAAGTAAAAGAGAGAATTATGATATATATATATATATATATATATATATATTATCATGCAAAGCCTAAAACTAATTCCAAAAAGGAATAGGAAAACCAACAGAATCAATTGAACATAAATAAAAGATAAAGCCAAATATAAAAGCAAATCTTAAAAGATAAGAATTAATCTAAGAAAGCCAACGTAAACACATGCATGCACCCTGCGTCACTAGCCAAGTATAAAAAGGTAATCATAGATCTTGTGGTAAATCAAATCATTTGAATTCACAATTCATACATTCTCACATCTTTATCTTTTTTCATCGGGTCTTATATAAGACCACACACGCATGACTTTTCTCAACACCACAAAATAAAATATAGAACCGAAATCTAGGAGAAATCTAAACAAGAGAGAGTCTCCATGTCGAAAGAAAAGATGAAGGTTTCTTGTAACCAAAGTAACGGCCTAAGAGCCAATATCATGAAGAAAACGAACAACTTGATCAAAAAGTGTATGAATTAACTATTGTGTGTAATTTGACTGTTTGTTTGATCTTTTTCAACCATAACGATAACAAGTTGGAAGAGTGACCATCTCTAGAGGAGGCTAAGTCAATGAATGACCAATTTTATTCATTATCTGGCCTTGAGAGGAACGTGAAGGCGATAGATCAAGAGTTAAAACTCTTGATCTATCGCCTTCACGTTCCTCTCAAGATCAGGTAATGAGTCTTGGATGAGTGACTTATCTTCCTCTTGAAACAGCCACACATCCAACTTATTTTTATAACGCCTGAAAAATATAAAAATACGAACACAATGATTAGCTCATACACTTTTTGGATCAAGTTGTTCGTTTCTTCTTGAAGATAAAGGAGAGAGAATAGCAAAGCATCCGATGAATAATGAATAATAAAATAGCCAGCTCGTGAAGAACTATAAGAACATATATTATGTTTTAACTATGTAATTTTAATATCATAATTTATGGTGGTCTACTGGTTTTCGATTGAAAAAAATTTTTCGCCTTTGTTGTTATTTCAATTTATTAAATGGAATGTTATTTTCTTACTATTTACTTTATAATTTGAAGAATTCAACTCCATTTTTCCACATTTAAAACGGTAAAAATTAATTTATAGCCTATTTTATAATACGAGTATACATGTTACGTAGTGCTTCGGTAAAAGCAACAAAAATAAAATTTACTTATTTGATCAATGTTACTTAGTCATCTAATCACATATAATACATATTTTTCGTAACAATATGTTAAAAGTGTCATATTCCATAATAAGTTATTCTAATAAATCAATTAAGAATATATTTATAAAATAAAATTTATTATTAAAAACTTTTAAATTAACACTATTTAAACTAATTATTTTCTCTTCAGGAATAAAACTTTTGTTACAATAATAAATTCATTTTTTCTTAACAATTTAGTACTGTGCAATTAATTCACTTGGAAAAAAAACATTACGCATTTTTTCTTTTAAAAAAATATTTTCTATTATTTTTTGAGTAAAATCTAGAGCCTATTAAAAACATAAATACTATAATATCATACATGGAATCTATAAGCTAATGTAGTGATAAATCTTTCATGCTTGTTAAATGAGCCGAAATTTGATTGGTTTATTTAATCCAAGAAAGTAAATTACTAACATTCTTCATATAATCATATAATTCAGTGGAATTGTAAATGAGTCAAACAATTTTGATTTTAGTGACTTGAGAATTTACATAAAATTAATAATCATTAAAAATTTGATAACTATTTTTTTGTCATTATCCGCTAATTCCTTCTTTGCTATATAGTTTTATGAAGATATGATAAAAGCATAAGGTTTTTTTTTTCCAGAAACATAAACCATTTAATTTCTATCTACTCATACAAAACCAAAACACCTCATTTCTCCAATCAAGACATGTTCCACCACCCAAATCATCATCAAATCTTACAACAACTTTTTAATTAAGCAATAAGAATCTTCTCTCTTTTTTTGTCTACATTTGCCAACATGGGAACTTGAACCTTACAAATGCCATAGACAACACAAGGGCCATTGCCACTTGCACTAGAGTTGCTAGGCAGCAATAAGAATCTAATTGGTACCGGTAATACAGTTGTTGTAAAATCATATCTTCAAACTATACAAAATTTATTGCTCATACGACGATTTTGGTATGAAAAACATTTACGTCAGCATCAATACATGAATCCATTAGCTTGGGTACCATTTAAGTTTTGCCACATATGTCACTACTCTTTTCAACATTTTCTAATTATGAATAATATTTATTTATATTTTTTAATATTATTTATGTTTGTAAACCAAATTCCCTCTGACTAACTTTTTGCTGAAGTTACAACAGATAAAGAGATTTCACAAGTCAATTGTTCACCGAGTTCGGTTTTACCCTACGTCTCGGGATGGGATCGGTGCCCATTAACTGCATTCACTAAGTTTGAAATCAACTACAAACAGATCTGATTCAACTGATTACAAGAGAAAACCTTCGGTTGAATCAATCCTAAGACCACAAAGATAAGAATCACAATACAATTTGAGATAATGCGATCTACTCTAATCTTGATCTTCTTGTTGCAGGTGAATTCCTTAGAAGCAGCTCTTGAATCCATTCTCTCTCATAATGTCTATGTTGGTGAAGAAGACTCAACATATACATCTATCGACTTGGGCTTCATTAAACATATTCCAAATATGTTTTACCATTGGGCTTTCTCGAGTTAGGCCCAATAACATCTAACGAGCTAATTGATTGAATTTGATGGGCTTGGTCCAAACTGAGCTTATTACCAGTAACCCTAATAATCTCCTCCTTTACTCTAATACGCCTCTTTTGTTCTTCAGTCGGTTTCTCTCTATCACCTCTTGAGCTTCCTGAGGCGATTTCCGATGACAAACTCTTGTCGCTTTAATCCTTGACTGATTTGCATTCTTCCTCCATTATGCATGTACTAGGTAAGTCTTCCCAAAACTACTCCTGAAGCTCAACACCTTAAGAAAAGATATTTACATCTTCTTCCTCTGTTGACTCCGCTTCTTCTTCTTTGTTTCAGTTTGAAGACTCACTGTTCCATTTAAAAAACTCCTTGAAAATCTGAGTCCTTCTGCCATTCATCTGGTGTTCTCACCTTCTTTTGCTTAACTCGGCTAAGATCTAACTCTTAAAGTTTTGATCTTTTTTCCAGATAAGCTCCAGACATGACTCGAACTGGTCCTGGTAACTTAAAGTGATGGATTTAGTCTTTTTTCCTTTTTTGCATGTCTTGATCACTCTTAAAATCAATTAGTATTCTCATTTCATAAGTTGACCTCTGATCTTTTGTTATGTGCAAGGTTTGTACATGAAATTCCATGCAACTCATCATGTAAACTAAAACCTCTTGGTCAGATAGTTAGTCTCGCCCATGTAAAGATCTAAGCATTCTGAACCATACTTAAATCTTATAAAAATTTCCTTATTAACCATATATTTAACCATATGTACTAACTCTTTATAGTTAAATTATACTTGCGAGGTTATAATTACCTGGGCGAAGCCCTTACCTGCTTAAGATATTCTCAGCTGATCTAGTCCTTTAGTAAACCTTGGTCCATGTATGGTTTTGTTAAGTAAATCAGCTGGATTTTCTTTTGTGTGAATCTTATCCACTGTAACAAGTCCAAATTCAATAACATCCCTGATAAAATGGTACTTAACAACAACATGTTTAGTTCTCTCATGAAAAACACCATTTTTAGCAATATATATAACACTTTGTAAATCACAGTAAACCTTAGGAATTGAACTTGTAATTTTTAAATCATTACAAATACCTCTTAACCATAAAGCCTCTTTGACAGCTTCTGTCAATGCAACATATTCAGCCTCTGTTGTGGATAGGGTTACCATTTGTTGTAAGCCCGATCTCCAACTTATGGCGTTGCCTCCAATTTGAAATACATAACCCGTAATTGAACATCTCCAGTCTAACTATGCAGAAAAATCTGCATCTACATAACCAATTATATCAAAATTATCTCTTTTAGTAAAAGTTAAAACTTGATTAATAACTCTCTTTATGTAGCAAAGTATCCATTTCACTGCATCCCAGTGACAGAAAGAAGGGAGTCCTAAAGTTATCTCTCCTTACTCTGTCCCTTGCTTTGACATAATCTGATAGGTCTTCATGTGCATTTTCTATTGTTGTTGCTTGTTGATCATTTCCTTTTTCATTTTCACTTTTTTCTTCTTGATGATATTCCCCTGAAACTCCTCCTTGAACTTGACTTGATTTAGCTTCTGTAATTTCCTTGTCAGGTAGATTTAACATGGGGTTTAGTGACATTACTTTATCCTCTTTCTTTTGATCTCCTGGATTAATGATGTGTTTATATAGCATTTGTTCACTGAACATTACATCTCTGCTAATCACACATCTTTGATCCTCGGGTATCTATACCCTATACCCTTTAACTCCTTGAGGGTACCCCATGAAAATTCCTTTAATTTCCCTGGGTTCTGTCTTTCCTTGTACATTATGTACATATGCTAGAGACCCAAATTTCCTTAGATGTGTCAAGCTTGGTTTTTAGCTAGGCCAGACTTATTCTGGAAGCTTAAAGTCTACTGCTGAGTTTGGAGATTTATTTATTAAGTAAACAACAGTAGAAGCTGCTTCTGCCCAGAATTCTTGTGTCAATCCTGTTTTTGAAAGCATGCATCTGACTTTTTCCATTATTGTTCTATCCATTCTCTCAGAAACCCCATTTTGTTGAGGGATATAAGCACAAGTTCTATGTCTTATAATCCTGCTTTCCTTGCATAATCCATCAAAAGACTTGTTACAAAACTCAAGCCCGTTATCGGTTCTTAGGTATTTTATGTTCTTTCCAGACTGATTTTCAACAGCCCTTTTCCATTCTGAAAACTTTCTAAATGCTTCATCTTTGGTCTTCAAAAAATATATTCATACCCTTCTAGAATAATCATCAATGAAAGTTATGAAATATTTTGCTTCATTAAGACTTGATAGTGTTGAAGGAGAATCTCATAAGTCGGAATGAATGTAATCTAATACTCCTTTAGAAGTGTGTTGTTCTTTTGAGAAACTATGTTTGTGAGATTTCCCTAACACGCAATTTTTGCAGAATTTCCCTAACCCCTTTGAGGTAAGATCTTTAATCCTCCTAAGCTCATATGTCCCATTCTTGAATGTCATTTCAGTGTGTTGTCCATTTTGGTGAATGTTGTAACTGCTTCTGGTTTTGTGACACTTCCTTGAAGATAATATAAGCCATCTTGATAGGTTCCTGTTAATACCTTCTGATTATTACTCTTCTTGTAAATTATCACTTTGAAGTGTTCACCTTCATACTTACAGCCTGATTTCTCCAACATACTATATGAAACCAGATTTCTGCCCATTGTAGGCATATATCTAACTTCATTTAGTATAACCACAAAATTATCTGGATTAACTATTCTGATTTTTCCAATACCTTTTACCTCACTATATGTGTTATTACCCATTAAAACTCTACCACCTACAAATTCTTCCAATTCAAATAATGCATCTTTGTTTGGAGTAATATGAAAAGTGCAGCTAGAATCCAGAACCCACTCTTCCTTAGTGTTCTGTAAACTAACAGTAAGAACAAGTGGTCCATTATAACCTAAAGCAACATTAACAAAGTCATTCGATCCTGAATGATTCTGCTTGCTCTTTCTCTCAGGGCATTCCCTTTTCCAATAGCCTTCTTTTCCACATATGAAACACCCTTTTGAATTCTTCCCACCCTTATTCTTATTTGAAAATTTGTTCTTATTCTTATGTTTATTCTTGTTATGTTTTGTTGGTTTCCTTTCTTTCCTTTGTGTTGTACAAACAATCCTTCTGGTTGAGTCTTTGGAGCTTTGCCGCTTTCTAACAATTCTCTTTCTTTGAATTTAGCTGAGCATGTTACCTCTCGGAGACTAAGGGTTTGCCTTCCATATTTCAGTGTTTCTTTCAACTGATAATATCTCTAAGGCAATAAGCTTAACAACAGAATTGCATGTACTTCTTATGATACATCTAAACCCAGATTTGCCATACCTGCTACTAACTTTAAAAAATAATCCACATTCTCATCCATAGTCTTACTTTCACTCATTTTAAATGTGTAAAACTTTAATTGAAGATAAATCATGTTTGGCAATGAAGTTTCCATATATAGATTGTCCAAGGTTGACCACATGTCTGCTGTAGTATCACAGTGTATTATTATCCTTAATACTTTATCTGTGATATTTGGAATTATGATACTCTTGGCCTTCTCTGATTTTTCTAACTTCTCAGGATCCTTCTTCTTTTCCTTGACTAATGAGATTGTTCCTGTTGTTGGTTGAGCTTCTGTTGTTTCTGGTTCTACTAGTAATAGGTCATGATCCGTGAATATTTCATGAAGACCTACTATCCTGAAATGAGCCATCATTCTAATCTTCTATAGTCCATAGTCTATGTTTCCATCGAATCGTTCAACATCAACTCTAGTACTCAACATTGTGTGATCACCCATGAATCAAGAAAGCTAAGTATCTGCAATTGACTTGTGACTAAAACTTTTAATAGATACTGATTTCTTTGATTCAACTTTATGCTTACTTGATATTTATTTTTATTTTTCTTGATTTACACAGGTGCAACCGAGATATCAAGATTTTCAAGGAGCTTAAAACATACAGAGATATCAAGATTTTCTTGATCGCTAGATCCTCATGTGTAATCCGCAAAGCTCTGATACCACTTGTAAACCAAATTCCCCCTGATTAACTTCTTGTTGAAGTTACAAATCAACCGATAAAGAGATTGCACAAGTCAATTGTTCACCAAGTTCGGTTTTACCCTACATCTCGGGATGGGATCAGTGCCCATCAACTGCATTCACTAAGCTTGAAATCAATTACAAACCGATCCGATTCAACCGATTACAAGAGAAAACCTTCGGTTGAATCAATCCTAAGACCACAAAAATAAGAATCACAATACAATTTGAGATAATGCGATCTACTCTAATCTTGGCCTAAACGGTCTAATCTTGATCTTTTTGTTGCAGGTGAATTCCTTAGAAGCAGCTCTTGAATCTATTTTCTCTCGTAATATCTGTTGGTGAAAAAGACTCAACATATACATATATTGACTTGGGCTTCATTAAACAGATTCCAAATCTATTTTACCATTGGGCTTTCTCGAGCTAGACCCAATAACATCTAACGAGCTAATTGACTGGATCTGATGGGCTTGGCCCAAACTGAGCATATTACTAGTAACCCTAATAATGTCATTATATATTATTGATCATGAATTAATTATCAACAACATCTATATTATTTGAAAAAGTCAAAATTTTATGTATCGCACTCACACTAGTTCCACTAGGCTAATTGAAAGGTATTCTTAGTGAAATAATTTTATTAGAGAATATTTACATTATTAATGTTTCATTTCTTTATCTAAAAGGTTATCAAATTAGTTTTAAAATTTCCTTATTAGACAAGAAATCCATATATTTAAGTTTGATGTATGATTAATCGAACATATAATTAACTAAACTGATTATTATTCTATTGGGCTCATTGATATGATTAAACTTATTCATATTTATATGATAAAAATAATTTAATACACCCAAGAACTACATGTATTTTTCTTTCAAAATACCAATGGACTAAGAACATCTTGTACATAAATGGGATGATAAAGGTTATAAACTTATAATATGACTGTATAAAACTCCCAAAAATTAGAGAAATTCTTTGAAGTACCATTAAAAGAAGTTCAAATTCCAAAAATACCATATACTCCCAAAAGTTCCAAAAATACCATACACTTCCAAATGCCAAAAATACCACAAACATAAAAAGTGAATTTTAAAAGTTTAGAATTTACAATTTTGGGTTTGGGTTCACTAAATAGAATTTATGGTTTAGTTTTGAAGGGAAGGGTTTGATTTTGGGGTTTTAGATTAAAGTTTTAATGTTATTTCAAATTTTGTGGTATTTTTGGAACAAAAATTTTTTTGTGGTATTTTTGAAAAAATATGTGGTACTATTGGAACTTTTGGGAGTGTGTGATATTTTTTTGAATAAACTTAGTTTTTGATGGTATTTTTGAGAATCTCCCCAAAAAATTAAGATATCAATCATTATAGTTTCATATCGTATATATTCAATATTTAGGCATCAAAATGATATAGTATGGTTATGAAATGTGTACTTGTACACATAATTGGTCAAATATTCTCTTTTGAAGAAATTATACCAAGAGAAAACATTTAGCAGTAGAAAACTATATTATGATATTTATATTAGAGGAATGAAATAAGTAAATTGAATCGGTGCGTTGATTGTTCATCAACGCTAAAGGAGCATATGACAGACTAGAAAGAGCAATAAATAATTGTGAAGGATTCCATACTACGGTGGCATTTAATTAAGACATCAACCTAATAATTTCAAAATTGGCTAAGAAACTAGCTAATCCTAAGAAAGTGATCATGAAACTTCAGATAAATGATCATGTCACTACTTCGGGATGGTTGTGTTATTGATGATCTTTCCTTAACTGAGATTAATAAATTAATATTACATTCAAAGAAGAAAATTCTGTTGTTACAGAAAATATTAGGTTCTAAGGGACATCATGAGATTGAGACTATCCTGTGGACTTCTAACGTTAATGATTGCAAAGTCCAAACATATTGTGATAAGACTCTTTTACTCGCAAATGTATTCGACCTAAACTTGTTATTAGATGGTGATGATAATGATAACATGGAGATCTATAAAAGAGAGAGCAGTAAAGCTGGTGGTGCATGTGATGAATATCGAAGTAGAGAGCCACATGAAGAATTATAAGAAAATGTGTTAAAAATAAAGTTTTCTTGTTCTTTATTGTTTTAACAGAATAATTTTGATATGGTAATAAAGTGGTAATATTCTAATGGTTTTCATTTCAAAGAGAATTTATTCTCTTAATTTGTATCAGTGATCGAATCACATGAAATGCCTTCTTATCTTCTTCTTTTTAACTAGATAATTTCAATCTAGTCTTTTGTTTTCTTTAGTTATGTGACATAAAATATTATAAAATGGCTCAAATAATATCGACATAGAAGTAACGTTAGTCGAAAGAATTTTAATGTTTAATACATCTATCAATAAATAAAATCCATAACGCAAAATATTTGTCTCAAATCATTTTCTCCATTTTATCATATTATTCTTGTTTTGTACGAATTCAGAACAATCTTGTTATGTATCAAACCTGTATCTTTTTTTTTCATCACAACTTAGCAAATGGAATTAATTACCAATTCTTTAAAATCTTGTTTGTTGTTGTTGTTTTACTATTTTCTTTTTAATTTGAAGAACTCAATCATATTTTTTTATTACATTTAGATCAGTACACTGTATAACCAATATTGGAAAAGCATAGATACATGAAGCTGAACTCCGATAAGAAAATAATAAACTTTTAAACATTTGATCAAAATTATCATATGTGATTAAAATATCATAGACATCCCACTTACAAACATATATTTGCTAAAAAATACTTGAAATTAATACTATATATACTAATTTTATTGAATTTCCTCCAGCACTAAAACTTTTGTTACAATAGTAAATTCATATATTTTTCTTAACAAGTTAGCATCATGTCGTTACAAAAAAACATTTAGTATCTTGGAATTAAGTCACTTGGTTCATCCACTTATTATTTTTTGGCATTCCTTAATTATGTTTTAGTAAAAGCTAAAGCCTATTTAAATTATATATATATATTATATTATATTATGATATATATATATATATATATATATATATATATTTTGATTATGTTAATGCAGTAATAAAAAAAATTTGGTGCATGCATAACTTGTTTCTATAAACCAATACTTGTCATTTATCTAAGCTCCATGATGAAAACTTCTTAGATTTGGCTAGTTTCTTTTCAATCTTCACAATGTTGCTCTTCATGTATGCTTCTTTACCTATTGCCTTCATGTTCCTTTCAAGGTCAGGTAATGAGTAATAATGGTCGATGAGTGATTTAGTCTACTCTTGAGATGTCCATACATCTAACTTGTTATCATCATGGCTAAAAAATATCAAATAAACAGACAAATTTACACACAATAGTTAGTTCATTAGCTTTTTCATCAAGTCGTTTATCTTATTAAAATTTTATAAAGGAGAAAGTAGCAAACCTAGTGGAGATAGTAGCAATTGGACTAGAGTTAAACTCTCTCTTTAATGGAATCTCTAAACCACACGATCCATACATTCTCACATCCTTATCTCTTTTCATTGGCTCTTATATAAGGCCACACATGCATAACTCTTCTCAACACTACAAAAAAATATAGAACCAAAATCTAGGAGATATCTAAACAAGTGAAAGCCTCTATGTTAAGAGGAAATGCCAATGTTTCTTGTAACCAAAGGGCCGGCCTAAGAGCCAATATCAAGAAGAAGATGAACAACTTGATAAAAAAAGCTAATGAGCTAACCATTGTGTACCATTTGATTTATTGTTTCATCTTTTTGAGTCATGATAATAACAAGTTGAATGTGTGGTCGTCGCAAGAAGAAGCTACGTCGCTCATAAGCCATTATTACTCATAACCTGATTTTGAGATGAACGTGCATGCGATAGATCAAGAGTTATTATACATCAAATTCTTTATCTATGGCCTTCACGTAGCTCTCAAGAATAAAATTGGTCGATGAGTGACTTAGGCTCCTCTTGAGATGGCCACACCTCCAACTTGTTATCATGGTTGAAAAAGATCAAACAAGCACTCAAATTACACACAATTGTTAGTTCACATACTTTTTAATCAAGCTGTTCATCTTCTTCTTGGAGATTTATAAAGGAGAGAGTAGTTAGCCCAAAAAAACATGTGTTGTGTTTTAACTATGTAGTTTAATATTGAATAATGAAGTAGTTAGCCCCCAAAAACATGTGTAATTTTTAACTGTGTAGTTTAATATTGTAAGTTATGGTGGTTTAGTGGTTTTCTGTTGAAGTAAAATTAGCGTTTTTGTTGTCATTTTAATTTATTAAATGAAATGTTGTTGTTTTGCTATTTACTTGAACTTAACTCCATTTTTTCCATGTTTAGATCCATAAAATTAATTTATAACCTATTTTATGGTACAAAAATATATATATTACCTAGATTAACACTAGTTATTTTTTAGTTTCTCTTCAAGACTAAAACTTCTGTTACAATAGTATCTATTTGTTTTGCTTATAAAATTGGCAAAAGTACTAACTTGACCTATATTTTACAATTATTTGCATACCTAACCCGA
>OVBE01004084.1:0-24967 GCA_900406425.1 Iberis pinnata | reverse complement strand
CCTAAAATGGATGCAAAACAAAGCTATAAATATGCTAAAATACAAGTATATCAGTGGACATAATGTAGACGTGTCTACGAATGAAGCGAATGTCGTTGACAGCTCGGGAAAAGAGTTAGTAATTTTCTGTCCACTGGTAGCCACTGAAGATCCAAATGTGTGTGAAAACAGAAATGTGCAGATCGAACGAACATTCGAAGATGAAAGCTTTGTAGAAAGAGTGGACGAGCTTGAAATGAGTCATCGGAAGTGTGGTAGGGTAAATGATTCACGTTGTTCTGTGGAAGGAATAACCGGTACAATTCGTGGAGATAGTAGTGGAAGAAGTGGATATGATGGACTTTTGTGTCCATAGGGCATGTTGGAAGATAAACCTACCTTTAAGTTGTTGGAAGACACTCCGAAGAAGAGGAAGCGACCTGGAAAAGAACATGTAACAAATAGTGACAACACAAACCCCAGTGGGGGCACCAGGAGTGAGGATGGTGATGGTGGTTCGTACGACAGCATGGATGAACCCCTTGACTATGATTTCGACGTCATGAGGGGATACATTGATAGCGAGTATCCAGACGACTGGGATCCATATTCTTTTGCGAAGGCAAACGTGGAGAGGGAAAATGAAGCTTCCCATGACCGTGATGGACGGGATTCTGCCTCAGTTGCTGATGGAGAGACAACGGAATGTGAGTAAATAACTTAGTAAAAATATATTTACAATGTGGAAAGTGGACATATATACGGTCCGTATAGGGTTTTTTTAGCATACTAGATATGGTGTGCGTGTTTGTAGGTACTTATGTGGAGAGTGGACATGAAACAATTGGTTGTGGACAAGATGCAATAGGCAGTGGACATGATTCTTTGCGTTTTGGTGTACATAATATCAATGGATATTTTTCAAGGTGTCAATGGATAGGATGTTGATGTCCCAACATTTGGTACTAATTTCTATGAGGGAGCAATGGATTTGATGGGTATGGCAGGTGATGCACCACCAAACAAAGATAATGTTAGAAGGGTAGAAAGTGACCTAGCGAATATGAGTTTGAGGAAGGGGGTGATGCAATACACATAGGGATGTCTTTCAAGAACAAGGTGGAGTTGCATAAGGCCATATCAATGTACTCGGTGAAACGTCTATTCAACTTTAAGGTGCAGGCTTCTGATAAATATAGAGTGATTTACGTATGTTCTGATCCGAAATGTAATTGGAGAGTATACGCGACAATGAACGACAGTTCTGAACAAGTGGAGGTAAGGACAGTTACATTAAGTCATACATGTGATGTGAATGCAAGGTATCAATACGGAAAAAAAGCAACTGCAACCATACTTGGAGAGCTGTTGAAAGCAAGATATGCACATGGAAAAGTGGGTCCTCGGGCGTGTGATGTGCGACAAATAGTTTTGAGTGATTTTAATGTAACCATATCATACATTAAAGCATGGTATGCGAAGGAAGTGGCTATACAAAGAGGTAGGGGCGGTGAGGAAGAAAGTTATGAATTCCTTTGTAAGTATCTACATCTACTCACTCTAACAAACCCAGATACAATCTGAAAGGTGAAAACAGTGCAAGGACCCGTGGACGAGCATAAATTGTTCAAGTACTTATTTGTTTCATTTGGAGCTTCTATAGCCGGGTACAAGTATTTGAGGAATGTGGTTCTCATAGATGGGACACAAACAAAAGGGAAATATAAGAGTTGTTTGGTAGCAGCAAGCAGACCAGACGGGAATTGTTAGATTTTTCCGTTGACGTTTGGTATAATTGACGGGGAAAACACAGCCGGATGCTCATGAGAAACAACATATGCGAGTCTCTAAATGCCGTGCTTCAAAAAGCCATCAATTTCCCTATAGCTACAATGGTTGAATCTATTTGCACATTGTTGATGAGCTGGTTTTGTGCGCGCGAAAAGACTGCCATAAAAGCTAAGACATATTGTACCCCTGAGATTGAAGACATATTGATTGAAAATCTAAAAGATGCAATAGATTGTGCCATGGTTGGAGCTTCACCGAGTATTTACCAAGTAAATGATGGTAGTGGTTGTGTCTTTACTGTAGATTTGGAGAAGAAAACATGCACATGCAGGGTGTTTGACGTTTTGCGAGTACCATGTTGCCATGCTTTAGCTGCTGTTGGTATTAGGAACATAAATATTTACACTTTGGTTGGGAAGTGTTACTTGCTTACTCAATGGTTGAATCTGTAGACAGAAATAATTATGCCGCCCGCAAGAGAGAAAGACGTTGATATGCCCATAACATTGGTGGAAGAACATACCCACCCACCTAAAATGAAAAGGGGTTCGGGCAGGCCAAGGACCGTTATGATCCCATCACAAGGCGAACACCGGGTAAGTTATTTATAGCATATAGGTTCGTAGACCAGAATATTTTTTTCCACAGGTTCAGTGCGTGATGGGATCCTAGTATTTTAGTCCACATATCCGTAGACCAGAATATTGTTGACACTTATCATATGTTTTCTACTATTAAATTACCTGGGATCGAGACGGTCAGCACGGAACTGCACCGCATGCAACCTACCAGGACACAATAGAGCGAGCTGCAAAAACTCGTTATAGAAGTAAAAAACATGGCTATCTTTTGTTGTACTATAATGGACATGGTCTGAAATTCTTTTTGTGATATGTACAAATTTTGTATACTATGGACAAAAACTATGCCTAAAACGTACATATTTTGTATATGTGGCTGACGTACTGGTTATGTCTTGTGCCCGATTCAAATATCTTTTTATATATAATACAATGGTTATTAAGTGGAGTCCGAGAAGTTTGTCTCCGATGGAGGAGTCCGAGATTCACAAATATAGCAATACTTGTGAATGTGGACATATATATATATATATCATGTTCTCAGTCTAATATGGAGAAACGCATTATATCGATTAATATAGCAAAACTTGTCAATGTGGACATAAATATATATCGTATTGTCGGTCTACATAAACAGACTATTTCATATTTCGTGTCTACAATTGACATAAATATATATCGTGTGGACAGGCAGGCCAAGGACGACTAGCAGGGCGATAAACTTACATTTGTTTGAACAAATGCTATACATAGGGGGAGAATGATATGATTGTCTATTTTGTGTATATTAAAATTTGTGAACATGCTTGAAAACATGTTTAGAGTGTGGTTTTGTGAGAACTTGTTGAGGGGGAACTTTTCGGTGTATCGTAGATGCGTCGTGGACGGTATGGGATATGGTGCACATCAAACCACATGTTCATCCTCATGTTTATCGTGTGTCCCTTGAATGTTGTCAGAAAGAATTATCTAATAGACGAAAAATATTTTGGTCTATCCCGGCGTATATGAGTCTATGAAAATAACTCGGATGGTGGAGTAAAATGTTTTGTTAAGAATATTTAGCGACCAATTGTAATTGGTCCTTGAAATATAATTATACAAAGGACTACAAACGTCATGCTGACGTTTTTAAACGGTCTGTGTGGACATAATGTAGCAGAGGTGACTACATCCCGCGTCCATGTTGATCAATGGCGCGGTCGAAATAATACCTATTCCATAACTTGAAAACACATGATTGTAAGAAGCATCTCGGGCGTTTTCCATGCGGAGGGCACTGGGGACAATGAGGAGCGCGACTAGTAGGTATATATTTCATGAGAAACTTTGCGGTGGACGTCTTTTTCTGCAAAATTGTTTGCGCCATGTTACAAAAGTCATCGACCACTTTCTCTACTAGGCGTTTGCTGTCCTCCTGTGATGGAGATGCTGATAAAAATCGAACCATCTTCCCGGTTTCATAATTCACTCTTCCATCGCAATAAAGTAAGATAGATCCAAGAAGGTTGATTTTTGGAGAATTGACGGGGGGAAATGGTAGATTTAAGATATCAATTGCATTATCCACATCACCTTCACAGCCTGCTAGACGTAAACTCTCCAAGTATCATGTTGCCACGTTCCCGGCATGTGAACAACGGGATATAAAATGGTGGTAACTGGATCCGCTAACATCAAGGTGTGGGGATTCTTCAAACGCGAGCAACGATGTCGTCCTCAAAACACGTGGATGAAACGCTAATACTAAACCATCTTTACAGCTACCTATTAGTGGACCTAGGTGTTGGAAATCAGACTTACCAAGTAACACGACAATAGAGAGTTTGACGCCATAGGATAGAGAGAAAAACGTGAAAGTATCCATGAATTTGAAAGCAATTTTTAATATGGTGCTAACATCAAGCAAACCATGGCTTCCTATATATTGGATGCCAACCATTAATTTTGGCATCTACCAAGCAAAGTGTAAAAATTTATTGGCATTAAGTGACATTTAATTTTAAACTACCCAACTACATTTGGTGATGGAATATGTGGACCCCTTGAAAAATGTTTTATAGGGCGAACATAATGTTGACAAGATGGATTATATAAGACATAAATGGTGTGCGTGTGGACATAAATATATGAAGTGGACAAGATATAAACTCTACGAAATATGTCACTCAAGACCGCGAAATTTGTCTATAATGGACGAGTCCGAGATTGACAATTATAGCAAACCTTGTGCAAGTGGACATATATATATAGTGTGTTCACGGTCTAATATGGTCAAAGAGAAAATATGGATTAATTTAACTTTTGTCTACTGAATAGAATATGAGAAAAGTACAGGATTGTAATATGTGTGGTATAACAACTGGATAAATATACATCAATTCGGTGCAAGAGAACTATTTAGTATATGTGGCAATATTTTGTCCATCACCAGTAATACCCTTTCTAAAGCTTGAAAACACACCAATGTAAGAAGCATTCCAGGCATCTATTTGTCCGGTTGCAACTGTAACAACAAGGACGGTATGACATAGGAATCACTAAGGAATGTATCTTTTTAGTACCTTCGCTATAATATATTTTTCCGTAAATTCATGGTGGACATGGTGCAGAAGTCAGAGACGAGTTTCTGGATTACACATGTAGTGTACTCTGATGATGGGGATACTGCTAAAAATCTCACCATCTTACCAACTCCATATTTGACTCGTCCATCACAATAAAGGAATATAGATCCTACCAAATTAATTTTTAATGAAGACGCATATCGAAGGTGTGTTAGGTCTAATAACTCAATGGCACTAGCAAAAGAAGAGCAAGCTGGATGCGTCGCCATTCTGGCATTCTCCGAGAGGCAGCCATGTTCTTGTCGGTTTTCAACCACCCGACAATGTCTTTAATTAGAACACTCTCTTGCTTACTATCTATAAGCTTGTCCCAATATGGCTTTTTCGTATCTTCCAAATTTTGGAGCCTATCTAATACCGACTTCTCAGGGAATTGTCCACAGGGAAGCTTGGTTGAAATACCAAATTCGCGGAGTGATAGACAAAAGGGATTGCCGCCAAACACAAACCAAAGCTCATACTTCCTAGCTATTACCAGAGCCCGACATAGCATTTGGTGCACAAGCTTTCCCGACAATGAAGCAATCCGAACAGGGATGTTGAATAATGGCCCAAAAACTAAGATTTTAGAAAGTCCAATGCTTTGGTACCTTCTAGAGCATCCACCAACTCAAGAAGATACTCTGGCTTGGAGTAGGAATTGATCCTACCCCCTGGTGGGTATCTGTTAATCGCATAGAGCCTTCGTGGCAACCGGGTGCGGTCCACCGTCATCAGGCCCTCGCTTTGGACAGTCTCCGCTCCTGTGGTGGACATACTTTTCAGTCCATGATGGACAACTTTATTTCGAATAGTTTTATGTCCACTTGGATTGGGATTGTCACTGTAGACCAGATCTAGATTAGGTTGTAATGCGTCAGTGGACGAATGATCCAGATCTAGTATAGTTTCCATCGTTGTTTGTTCTTCGTTTTCATGTCCATTGGGGACTAT
Organism: Iberis pinnata; assembly: GCA_900406425.1. Lineage (NCBI taxonomy): Eukaryota > Viridiplantae > Streptophyta > Magnoliopsida > Brassicales > Brassicaceae > Iberis > Iberis pinnata. Next base: position 19,056 of record OVBE01004084.1, on the reverse strand, counting down.
GGTTTCCTCCGTCGTCGTGGTCTCAACAGAACGAGACTTAGTTACAGGGCCCTGCATGTTCTTTTTATTGTCCACTGATTTGGCAGTTTTTTCCTTCGTAGGACCGACAACAATTTCCGGGTGTTTATCGCTGGATTGCTCTACATCAGATTTTTCAGTCACCATCGGCGACTTCGCAGACACCGTCGTTGTCTTAATCCTGGTCTCGCGCCGGGTCGGGTTTTCAATTTCTTGTTTCTCCGACACCGTTGCCGCTTCGCTAGTTGTACCACTGTTCACCGGCAGTTGTATCTTTCCCGAAATAGGTTTAGTTACATTGGCTTTTTTTAATAGTGGGCGCGGAGGTTGTCTGATCGGCGGTTTGTCCTTGTTACGTGGTGATGTCCTTGTTCTGCCTTCCAATGACATATCTCCAACGTCGTTATCGGAATTACGCCGGAATTTAGGAAAGATGTTTTAAAATTTCGACAGAAGAGAGAAGTTACGAAGAGAGAGAGAAAAATAATATGTGGTAAATAGTTAATGAAAAGTTAATGTGTCAGAGTTTTAATTACCTGTTGGGTAAAAGGTGGTTTTCACTTTTTTAGATTGGGCTTATCGAGTAAGTTTCGATTGTAGAGGGTGCAAAATGGTAAACACCCATCAAGCCCAATATGATATATTCAGAAAATTGACTCTAATATGGTATACAATATGATACTTTCCAACAATATGACACTCACCATAATTTTTCCATTTACAAATCTACTAAAAGAAGGATTTTGGTTTTTGTGTAGAAAAGGTAGTTATTTTAAGAAACTAGTTTTCCTAAATTTTAGAAAATAAAATCTCTTAAAATCTTGATTGGATAAAAAATATACTTTAGGAAAATAAAAACCAAAAACTACTCTAAAAACGACATACGATCAAGCCTTAAATCGATGGGAAAGTGCAATTTGGTAAGTGATATTATGAAACTATTATGAATGTGTAAGTATGCATTCATATTAATGCGTATAAATGTTTGTAGGTTCAGAATTTTAGGAAATGACATCAACAAATCCATCAATAGGATAATGTACGATCTTCTACAGAAACCTTTCCGACTTGTTCCGTCATGCCTCATGAGGAAGGAAAATATTTTCAAAATTTGTACATCAAGTTTTAAAATCTACTATAGAATTTCTTAAAAACAATTGTAGCAAGATTTCAGCTATCGCAAAGATTCACAAAAATATCAATGAAACTTAAATGACTCAATATTCCCGCAAACTCAAGGAGTGGAAGGCGAAGTGGCAAAAGGATCACTGCCAAATGCAATCAGTGAAGACCTCTTCGCAAGTTTTATTGTATACAGTTCGAAATAGCACATCAATGAATTCTTCCAACCACTCCTGAAACTGAAAGTGACTAGAAAGGTTAGGGATTGTATACTTACAACGTAGGAGCAAAGAGTTTCTTGAGGCGTGAAGAAAAATTAATAAGTTCAAATTATGTTCTTAAACTAATACGGTTTTTCAAAACTTAACATATAATTTTTTTTGTTCACATAGTGAATGGTTTGCCTCCAATTTTTCTAGAAGTTATGTGTAACATCTCTGATCACCCGAACATGTTGTTCCCAATTGCAAATCAATTTTCTTAAGCTCTCGTTATGCACTATCATTCTTCTATATATTATGGTGTTAGAAATTCCACCCCACCCGCCTCCACTAACAGAGCATAACGTTCTCGTTGCACCCCAAGACTGGCCATCTAAGTAAGGATTGGAGTGACAACTGGCTCTAATACCAAAATGTAACACCCGTTCCTACCACACATACTAGGACATCGCGTTATACCTTGACTTCGCCCAAAACATACTTTGAAAATTTCACCAACGAACAATAGCTTGAACAACCATCTCTGATAACTAACTTACCTGAAAAGATAAGAGAGGGATGAGTGATTTGGATCACTCAGTGAGATATAGGAATCAGAGCCCAAACGAAACACAATAACAAATATCTAAACACATTCATCATTCATTACGTCATATAGAATTAAATATCATATTCACAATATAACTATCCAACAATCAAAACATAAACCTAGATACTAGAAAACATATAACTAGCACTTTTCAAAATACAAACTAACTAGAACATAGAACACTTTTTCATTTTATACAAGAATCAACATCACACATAACCTACTTACTACAAACAAATAACTTGCAAGGATACAAGGTTATAACTTCCATAACATTCAAATCATTCATTAGGTTTAGTCATTTTTGTGATAACTTATGAACCTCATTTCCGGAGGCCAACTGTAGCTCATGCTCTCCCATTCTCGGCTCGTTAGCCCTGATTTATGAACTCTACTTCACGTAAATGTTCTTCATGAAGCCCAACATACATTCACATCTTAATCTTATAACATTATAATCATACATCATACATCATCTCATTCTCACCTCATGTTTAACATTCATTTTAACAATTCAATCAACACTCAAAACACATGTAAAACCATACTCAACAAGTAATATTGAACAAGCTTAGAAAAAAGTTACCGTGTTATTACAGTTCATGTCCTCACCTTAGCCACTTGATTAAGAATATTCGATAGAAAATTATGAACAACAACATTGCAGTAGCTTTAGCTACACACCTCCCTAAGACCTCCAAATGACTTCTCTTTTTGCAGAGACTAATATTCACGTGTCTAATGCTTTCCTACAAAATATTAGACCTAACCGAGTCCTTTAGGTGTTCCAAACAATCTTGAACCCTAAATCTGACATATCTGGAAAACTGGCAGAATATGTAACGTTCATAAACGAATGAATAACTTGTAAACTAACTGTTCATATCATAATCCACTGTTAATATCGTTGATATATGTGTCCTTAAGATCGACTCCAACTTTCGTATGGATTAGAAAACGTTTACCCTTCCGAAGGTACGATCTTCCCTAGCTGGTCGCATATCCGCTCTGTGTAGACATCTCTCAGTAAAACACGTATAACTATCATAATATAACTCTAAATTAAGGTCCGTTTTCACGAGAAGATAGATAAGAGGAAGAAATATATATCCTGAAAGTTTCATCTTGATAAGAGATTATTTAGACGTCCATTTATTTTGTTTCCTGAGACTGCTTGGATCTATCTCTACATAACAATTATAGTTTCTTTCTCCAAAATTTGCCAGAGACCTAATTTTACCTTCACTTGGTTTCGATCAAGCATTGAATGTCCAACTTTGATGATAAATCTTTATGTATTCCCAATACAATATAAATTTCGAACGACCCTTTGATTCTCCTAGGATAGTCCTAGTACTTATTTTCAATGAAGACTAACCGTTCACTCTTTCAAAAGAGGTCATCTTCGCATCCCATTTCTGGGAATTTTTCTAACTTGACCGTCCACTAGCATTAACCATTCGTGCTTACATATGGTGTGATGTCCTTAGCTCCTTACTTCCAAAAACTTCTTAAAGTCGCACCTACATTCCTTTAGTAGGAAACCATTCCTTTAGTCGTTCCCTTTAATTTTTTTTTACTCCTTATAGAATATGATGAGGTTTTGTCTTTAAGCCCCACGGTTCTTAGCGTTCATTTTTTAACATAACCTTGAGCACCCTATCTTCTGGATCTTGACAACAAAATACTACTCCTACTTTCAATCTTATGGCAGAAAGAGATTCAAGCAATATTCAATCAGTGCTTTAAATTAACTCATCATTTAAAACATGAAATAATAAATCAACCAAACAAATCAAAGATGCCAAGATGATCTCCTTCACTTCTATCTTCGAAGCTCCTTGCAACCTACCACTGACTTGCTGAAGCACCAAGTTATAACATAAAACAATTAAACTTTAAATAAAACCTTAGTACAAGTATATCGTTGGTCAGTTTTTAAATTTGATGAAAATCATTATGTGGAAAGAAATCGTTTTTCTAAAATCTCTAAAATCATTTTGCAAAACTTGACCCTCCGGGTTAGAACCGGAGTGGTCTTAACCTAAGCTTTTGTAACATCCCTGATCGCCCCAGCATGTGGTCTCCTATTCTCTCGGTCTGTGGGCCCAACTACTATCCAATGGTCAGGTGTGCTACTCCGTGAAGTTTTAGAGACTTGTTTGCTAACCCTCCAAGTCACTAAGCGATCAATGCTTTGTCCTCACTCACACAATTCCGAAAATGACTTCCCGAAAAGTTAGCTATCCCTACATTTTGGGCCGAAGTGAACTGATATCAAAATTATTTTGGGAGGTTTATGGAGAAAAATACTTTTGCAGAATGTGGGGTAGACCACCGGTTTGAGCGGTCTGATTTTTAGATTTATGGTTTTAATATTTTTTTAAGTTCTCTATTAAATTTATGTTCTACTGTAACTTAAGTATTCCATATCTTTGGCCCAGATAATCTTGGGAGGATGTGGCTTGTTGGCTACCCTGGTCATATGAGTCATTTGGGATGAAGTCTAAAACCAAACTTGTTTACTTGGTAGTTTGTAGTTTATAGTGGGACTCGAACCTTTGATAAGACCAAATACGAAGACTCTATCCATAGACCCTAGTCCTTGTACCACTATATCACATCCAAATGAGTTGATTGTATGATATATTTATAAATTTTAGGATTTCAATTGAATTATACTTTTTAATCTATAATATTTTAGTTAAACTATTTAGCTTAATTATTTATCCATAAAATAATATAAATAAGAAATGTATTTTTTAATAAAAATTAAATCCCTCAGAGATTCGTCGATTTAGAAGGAATTTTTGTGTTACCAAATATGTCGGAACCCATTGGTGGAAGCTTTTGGAAATCCAATGGAAAACTATATCTGTCGATTCAACAAAATTTGAAACTCATGCAAACAACACAAACGACAATCTAACAGTTTTGTAGACGGTTCGGTTATTTATGTAATAGTTGAGTGTAAGGGTGGGTAAAATATCAGAAACCGAAAAACCAAATTGAACTGAAAAATAGGTTTGGTTCATGTATGTTCTCTTTAAATTACTGGAGTGGTTCTTCTTATCAAGAACCATGAATAATCATTCGGAATAGAATCGAACCGAACCTAGGATCACTTATTGGAACCATAGGAACCAAAAATATAAGGTAAGAATTTTTTTTTTGTTGGGATAAGGTAAGTGTTTATACCAAGAAAAATGAATGTATTTTCCTCTTACCAATATTTATTAATTTTTGGTAATTTTATTTTTGTTATTTTAGCTATTTTCGGCTCTTTTGGATAATTTTGGTTCTTTATGAGTATTTTTCATAACAAATATTTTATTTTGGGTTTTTAATTAATTTGGATATTTTTGGTTTTTTGAACCGAACATAACCAATTATTTAATGGTTTTTTATATGAATTTTAAATTTAAAGAAACAGAACCGAACTGAATACTCAAAACCACCAAGTTGAGTGTGAGATTTGCTTATTTTATTTTATTTTGTGACTTAATAGAAATGTATTACATTCTCAGTCTCAACTATATAGGAGATATAGTGATATGTTTGACATGATTTTTCATTATTTTAGGTTTGTATTGAAACGTTATTTCAGTGCGCTGTGTTTGATTTATTGCTTTTACTAGGATAAAGTTATATATCTAAAAGTGGACCGAATTTTGACCAAACAATATGACCTAATAATGCTACCTGCAAAATGAGTGACTCTTTCTCAAGAAAAGAAAAAATTCAGAAAATGAATTTGAGAAAATACTTTCTCCGATTTTTTAAAAATGTGATTTTAACCATATTTTAATATAGGCTTTTAATGTAGTAATTGAATGAGATTTAGACCAATAAAATCATTACAGTACTTTTTTATATTGAATTATTTATAATACTTGTTATTTTTGTAGAAAAAAAAAATAATCTTTGTGAAAAAAACTAAAGTAACATTTTTGAAAAAATAGAGGAATATTTCATAAGAAAAATACCATATGAATTTCTAAAATTCTATGTCACAAGAAGAAGACCTTAAAATCTGAAAGTGAATTGAAGTAAGTGAAAAAAAGTAAATGAGGTATTATTAATAAATAATAAAAAAAGGAAAAAATAAATAAAAGTAGAGAGGCCAATATTCTCCTCGGGATTGGTGTGGTAAAAGAATGACCCATTTCTACCTTTGTCCCTATAAATATCATTCCATTGAACGTCTTCCACTTCTCACAACACACAAATCTTCTAGGGTTTGTCCCGATATGACCCTCTCTGTTTTCTTCCACAGCTTTCTTGAACTGCAACCTCCTTCGTTTCAATTCTCGATACGAATTGAATAGTCACTTTTATTCAGATTGATTTGCGGTTCAATAAAGCTGTGGGAAGACACAGACAGGGTCAAATGATTTTGTTAAACTCCTTCATATATATAAGTAAGCATGATTGCTCTTTTCAAATCTCATACCTATTATTGAGATCTTATATTCCAGATCTCTAATCTATTATCATAAAAAAAAACCCTAATTAATGTCTTTCATCTTGGATCTGATTTGTATGTATACATATATGAAATGAGATCTGTAACTAGCTTTTCTGTGCTTGTATTAATTAATAATTTTGGTATGGGAGATTGTGGTTGTTGTCTGATGGAAATAGTTATGATTTAGATCTAAGATCTCTATTACTATATATATATTGAGCTAAATCATATATAATTTCTTTTACGTTTTGACAAATTAATCTTTTCAAATATTTGTCTTATGATATGAAGTAGAACATATTTTTCTCACCGTTAGAGAATTCAGGAAATGGAAGTGTAAGTTTAAACAAGTAGTTCAATTATTTAATAGTATATAATAGTAGACATCTGTCTCGTGAACATTTAGCTTTTAAACCCTACATATATAAAAGATAGCTAAACTTTGTTTGGTTGATGAGTTAATAATATATATATATGTGTTGATGGACCACATGTTTTGATTATTGATGATGTAGAACCAGTGGGTTAATTATTGGGAAAAGTCGTAACATGTGAATAACAATGACATCTTTGGTTCATCAGATATTATATCACCTTCTTACATATTTGTTGGTTCAATCTCTAGTGAGAAAATTGAAAATAGTTGTCAAAAATAACTAGAAATGTTCAAGGTTTGATATCAAGTAACCCTGTAAAACAACTTCAAAAGGTTATACCTTTGATACTTATCATCAAGCTGAACCATGTCATAAAATTAATTATATATCTAACAAAGCCAATAATATATATAAACAACCTTATATTCTTAATGAAAAGTAATATACTTCACCCCAATCAATATATATAACTATGATAGTATGTGGGATTGAGGATGAGAGAAGCATAATATATATTAATTACTCCATGGATTCTTCTTAATTTAGAGGTCCAGTTTCTTCTCATTCTGTAAATAATTTAGTTTTTTGTTCTTTCTTTTCTAAAGCAATAATATATATATATATGTACATGTGTTTACGGTTAGAAAAATGCATTGATATATGGATCATAATTTAGTACAATTCACTAAAAACGAGTCCTGTGAAACAAAAATTGGAAACAACATCACATTTGATCTAAGCAAATGAAAAAAGAAAAACTAGTAGTACTAAAGTTGGAAAGATATAATGGTAGTTATAATAATGACCCTTTAATTACGTGATAAGATGTCTTACTGTCGGCACTATTAATTTCTTTATAACGTTAAAGTTATAATCCAACTAAAATTGCGAGACGATCTTCTTTATTTTCTTTAATTGTATGTAATGTAATAATATTTCAAATTTTTTCTTTTTGGTCATATTTGTTTACTTTAAAGTGTTTGGACGCTTACTGCTATGTCTTTATTGCTCACCATCTTCTTCTTTATATGTTTAGTGCTATATGCTTTACTTTTATTCTTTACTCAATTCGTTTTTCTTATGTAATGGAGATTTTGATTGGACTCCACTCAGCTAAGTCAAAAATTAAAGGTCCCATTTGTCATAAAACTAATTAATTACAAGTCAAAGACTTTTAATATTTTCCTTAAAGGCTTTCATGAAATGATTTATCGTGTCCATTTAATATCCCACCAAGCAAAATTCTCTATTTTCGGTCAACCTTTAATAATTTAAATAATTTGGACATCCGAATGTAAACAGGAAATAAAATTTCCGTAATATTTAACATGAATATTCATATTTGAATGCACATATATAAAGTTAATTTGGTTGATAAAAGTTAAAAATGTTCAATCAAACAAACCGGGTGAATTTCCAACATCAAGTATTTGTTAAATGTAATGGGGCATTATTGAAGTGGAGATTTTTTGTCTTATAGTTTACATTATTTAATATAATTAAAGCAAGATTCCACTTTTTCTGCAAATTGTTGACTGTTGAATAAAATTAAAATCGTTTTCATATATATAAAGCATATATGGTACCAAGTTTTTTCAGGTTTATACATTTGAAAATTTGTTTTCACTATATATATATATATATTATTCTCAATAAAACATAAGGATAAGATGTGAAAACATATAAAATATTTTTCACACCTTAATTTAGCAATTTGATTAGTGAATTACTCAATTTCATTCATGCAATAAAATAATCGATTATTGACGATAAAGATCGTTAGTCTTTCATCAAAAATAACCATTACAATGGTTTTTTGGCAGATATTTTTTCCGTCAATTTTTTAAATAGGTCGAAATTTGAAATCTAACAAAAAAATTTCGATAGATGTGTTCAAACGATTTTTGACGACTATTTTTAACAAATACCACAAACATAAAAGGTGAAATTTAAAGGCTTAAAATTTAAATTTTGGGGTTTATTAAATAGAGTTTAGAGTTTTTTTTTGTAGGGTATGATTTGGTTTTGGTGTTTTAGGGTTTTAATTTAAAGATTTAAAGTTATTTCAAATTTTATGGAATTGTTGGAACATAAATATTTTGTGGTATTTTTGGAACTTTAGGAAGTGTGTGGTATTTTGGAATAAACCTAATTTTTTGTGGAATTTTTTAGAATTCCCTATATCTATTTTTTAGCTGGTTATTAATTTTAGTTTGCTTGATATTTCTTGTTTATAAATTATTTATAAAAGACAAAAATAACTAAACTCTATTAATAAATAAAAAATTATCAAGTGAAATGATATCGTAATTAATATCCAATTATAATACAATCTACGATCTTAATATTGTTCTTTAAACCATATTCTTATTGTAGTGCCGGTCCAGATCCTGATGGCGGTCTGGAACCGAAGTTTCAAAAGTTTTGGAACTGCGATTCGATAAATCATGGACATCTATAGCTTTTGACGGGTTTATGTGTTGTCTTTTTTTAGCTCTTCGTACTGATCGCACTACAAGATATAAGCACTAAATCGACGGTCACTACCGTCATTATTCTATCATTTTTGTCATAACCAATGAAATAATGACGGAAAAAACCGGTCGTCTACAAGACATCGGAAACAAATTCGTCAAGTTTCCATCTTAAATTAACTAACGCCATGATTACGTCGGTATGGATTCCGTCGATATTCCGTAGATTAACAAATCGACAGAGTATTTAAAATTTTAAAATATATATATGTAAATAATAAATAATATATAAATTAAAATTAAATATATGAACTAAATAATAATTAAAATAAAATTTAATTAAAAATATAATATTTCAAAATTTTAAAATGCAATAAATTAAAGGTAAATTCAATATCTAGCAATCTCGTGGAAGCAATTCAGTTTTCTGTTAAGTGTACACTTCTAACACCTAAATCTAACACTTCTAACACATATAACAAACAAGAAAAACTTAAATCTAACATATTTTAAAATCTAAATCCAATAAACACATCCTAAATTTAACACCTAAATCAAACAAACAAATCCTAAATCTAAACATATTCTAACACCTAAATACTAATTAATCTAACACAAATCCTAATTAATCAAACCAAATTCTAATTAATCTAACCCAAATCCAATGCAAAGCTAACCTCATGGTGGAAGGGGAAAGGCGGCAGGTGAGGGTGATGAGAAGGGGAGACGGTGGCGGAAGGAACTGCCAACGAAGGAACTACCGACGAAGGGATTGGCGAGGAAGTGGAGACAAGCAAGTCCAATGCAAAGCTAACCTCAATAATCTGTCGGTTTCTACAAAAAATTATTGCGCGCCGGTTCCAAAATTTTTTGGAAAATTTTTTCTACCTTTATTTTGAACATTCGTTGGTTCCCTCGCAAAAATACCGACAGATTATCGAAGATTTTTCTTGCGTATTATTTATGGTATAAAGCGATGGATTATCAAAGGATGCGGTCTATATTTTCTTGAAATTAATCGACGGATTATCGACGCCATTCATAATGATTTTGCCGATGATATGTCGCTTTAAGATGTTAAAAAAAATTTAGGGGTTAGGGACTTGTTGAGGGTTTAGGTATATAATATAAACAATTATGTGAATACCAATAGTTGTTAAAGACTAACGTTAGAAGGAGTTATGTAAAAATTTTATCCAACTCGCTAGTGACACATTACAATTCTAGTAGTTTTGGTTAAAACGTCTAAGTTATCTAAATATATGTTTATAAATAAATATTTTATATCATTCATTACTAACTAATCTGATGATATTACGACTAACAAAAATTGGTTGTAAAATAACGGCCATATTACGACGACTTATTTCAATCGTAAATTTATTGACGAAAAAGCCAAAATACTATAAAAAAGCCTATGTAAATGTGAACCACGTTACCTCGGTCAATCTTCTATCAAAAATTCGTCGATAATCATATCAACAAAAAATTTCGTCGTTTTTTATCAGTTTATGATAAGTTTTCTTGTAATGAACACCCTTATATGAAAAAGACTACATTAGTAACTCGATTAGCTACAAAATCTTGGGATGTCTAATCGAATGACGAGATTGTCTCCTTATTGTATACTAAACTGTTGAAATTGAATCGCCGTTTACAAAACGAAAAATTTCTATAAATAAAATAATTAAGTCTAAACTGTAAAAACAAATCAAAATTACTAATTTAATTGTAATGTGTTGGTACGAGCTGGGCTTTAGCTAAAGGGAGCTAATAACATTCAGATGGGCCACAATCAGGCAAGGCCTATTTCGCCTTGATCTGAAAACGACATAGCAGCATTCTTCTTGTTCGTTATAAAGTTGTTACAACAGAGAAACAAAGTAGTAGACTGGGAGATAGAGATTCAGAGAAAGTTTCCATGAAAGGTTAAGGAGAAATCAGGAGTCTTGGAGAGAGCCTACCTTCGTGGTCAAGCTTGGGAAGAAGTATCACCAATCTTCTTCGCCGTCTTCCTCTGTTTCTTACCCTTTCCTTTGCGGTGTGAAGGATGCACTGGAACTATTTGTTGCTAGTCCAGAAGTGGAGCTGATCAAGTCATCTACCTTGTTCTTCATCCACCTGATATCAGAACAATTCAGAGGTTAAATGATCAGATTAGATTGTAAAACAAGAACACATTCAATCTAATAAATCATGGAAGTTTGTCTTCTCCCAGATGTAAGATCAGTGATCTGAACTGGGTTATCATATGTCTGATGTGTTTCTTTTTAGTTTCTTGTTTTTGAGTTTTTTTAGCAATCTTTGATCAAACATTCACACAACACAAATGGAACAAGTTAACCAATCTAGCCAAGAGTGAAAGAAGTCTTAGTGGATCTTGGGATCAAACCAAGTTTAATATATGACAAATGGTATCAGAGCCCAAGCTGACACAGGAGGTGATCTTGCGCATTTTACAAGATCAAGGCTGTGTAGCTGTTACAGGCTGGAAGATAAAGATTGTGGATCCATTCTCAAAAGATTCATGCAACTTCAGGTAAGTCAGTTAAATCAGGTATACCAAGTCTAATTAGTTTTCTTTCCCTGTGACATTTAAAGATAAAAGTTACTTCATCTCACTCATAACCATGGAGGCCACACAAGGAAGGTTCGAAATGGAAAAGTTTGATGGTAAAGGTGACTTTGGAATGTGGAAATATCAAATGATGATGCAATTGAAGATTCAGGGTCTGGCATTTACTCTTAAAGAGCCAGCAATTGCAGAAGAAACTAAAGCTACTGATGAGGATCCTGAAGCAAAGCCAGAAGCCAAGAAGATTGATCCCTTAAAGCAAGAAAAAGACACAAGAGCCAAGAATCTAATATGTTCATGCCTTACAAATATGGTTCTAAGAAAGGTTATGAAAGAAACATCAGCTTTTGATATTTGGAAAGCTTTGGAGAAGTATTATCAAGACAAGACTTCACCTAATAGAATCTATCTCAAGCAAAGATTTACTAGTTTCAAGATGGATGAGTCTAAAAGCATAGAAGAAAATGTTGATGCATTTCTTAAATTGGTGGATGATCTTGCAAACGTAAATATTCTAATAAACGATGAAGATCAGGAAATACAGTTGTTGACTAGTCTACCTAAGGCTTATGCTCCATTGGTTCACACCCTAAAGTATGGTAATAGAGAGGAAACACTCATGATAAGTGAAGTCACTACCTCTGCCTATGCTAAGGAAATAGAGCTAAAGGAAGCAGGATATAAGTCTAAAGTGGCAGCTGAAGGTTTAGTAGTCACTAAAGGAAAACCAGGAAAGAAGAATGTAGGAAAAGGAAAGTCAAAGGATAAGGATACCAAAGCTAGTCCTAAGCAGAAAGAGAAAGCCAAGTCCAAAGAGTGTTGGACTTGTGGAAAAGAGGGACACTTTAAAAGAGTCTGCCTTGAAAGAAAGAACCATGGAGAATCAGCCAATGTTGCCAAAGAACTACCTATGATACTAACATCAAGTATTCATTCTTGTAGGGATGAATGGGTACTGGATTCATAATGTACTTTCCATATAACACCTGACAAAGATATGCTATTTGACTTCAAGGAATTTGAAGGAGGAAAAGTTCTCATGGGAAACAATACTATCAGTGATGTTAAACGGATTGGAAAGATAAGAATCGCAACACCCGAAAACACAGAAGTCATTCTGACTAATGTGAGGTATATGCCTACTATGGGCAGGAACCTCATCTCCTATGGGGAACTAGAGAACACTGTATGTAGATACATAGGAGAAGAGTTTGTAATTACATTCTACAAAGAAGGAAAGAAAGTATTCTCTAGAAAATATGACAATGGCCTATACTATCTTCAGGGTATAGTTGCAAAGGGAACAATAAACTCTGCTGGATCAGAATTAGAAGCAACAAGAAAATGGCACTCAAGACTAGGCCACATGAGCATAAACTACATGAACACATTAGTCAAGGAGGAATATATAGACAGTAAAGAGATAAATTCCTTAGACTTATGTGGGAAGTGTGTATTAGGAAAGGCTTAGAAAAAAAGTTTTCCTAAAGCTAAGCACACATATAAGGAAGTTCTTGAGTATATTCACTCAGATTTATGGGGATCCCCAAGTGTAGAAGACAATATGTGTGGTTGCAAATACTTCGTCACATTCATAGATGATTACTCAAGGACAGTGTGGATTTATTTCGTACGAAGTAAAGATGAAGCATTTCAAAGTTTCAAAGAATGGAAAACAATGGTGGAAACACAAACATGAAAGAAAGTGAAGTGCTTAAGAACAGATAGTGGCCTAGAGTTTTGCAATAATCAGTTTGATGATCTATGCAAAGAGTCAGGAATAAAGAGGCACAAGACATGTGGCTACAAACCTCATCAAAACAGTGTATCAGTAAGAATGAATAAGACAATCATGAACAAGGTAAGGTGTATGTTAGCATAAACAAGCTTTGGGAAATAATTTTTGTAGAAGCTGGTTCTAGATCAATATATGTGGTTAATAGGTCACCTTTTTCAACTATTAATTTCAAGCTCCAAGAAGAATTATGGACAGGAAACAAACCAAGCTTATCACACCTAAGAAGGTTTGGATGTTTGGTTTATGTTCATATAATTCAAGATAAGATCAGTTCCAATACAGTGAAAGGATATTTCATGGGATACTCACAAGGAACAAAAGGTTATAAAGTTGGGATTCCAGAACAAGGGAAGTATACTATAAGCAGAAATGTTACTTTTCATGAAGAGCAAGTCTTCAAAGAAAAAATTACTCAACCTATGTCAAAGGAAAAGGTAAGGTCCAAGAAAACAGAAGGAATAATCATTCAAATTTCAGGTGGAGCTGATACAAGTTTGGGTGGAGCCTCTTTAGAGAGTCAAATCTTAGATGAAGAAGTGGAACCACCAAAGAAAACAATTGAAGAAGAACCAGCTGAACCAGAATCTTTAGATGAGTATCTCCTAGCAAGGGATAGATCTAGAAGAACAGTAAGGCCACCATCATGGCTTGAAAGTGGTGTGGCTTATGCACTAGCGTGCGCAAAAAATTTGGAAATTGATGAGCCTAAGACAGTTCAAGAAGCTAGAAGGAGTAAACATTGGACATAATAGAATCAAGCTACAAAAGAGGAAATTGATTCTTTGAATAAGAACCATACTTGGGACTTACTCCCAAAACCAGATAAGAAAAAATTGGTAGGGAGCAAATGGATCTTCAAGTACAAGGAAGGTATTCCAGGAGTTGAAGCACCAAGGTTTAAAGCAAGATTGATGGCAAAGGGGTTTACAAAAGTTGAAGGAATTAATTATAATGAAATCTTCTCTAAAGTTGTTAAACATGTATCAATCAGAATTATGTTATCTATGGTAGCTAACTATGATTTAGAATTGGAACAACTAGATGTGAAGACAAGTTTCCTTCATGGAACATTGGATAAAGAAATATTCATGTGTCAACCAGAGGATTTTGTCAAGAAGGGCAAAGAATCAGAAGTGTGTTTACTTAGAAAATCTCTATATGGACTAAAGCAATCACCTATGCAATGAAATCAAAGATTTGATGAATTTATGGAATCAGAGGTTTCATAAGATGTTCAAGGGACCCATGTGTATATTTCAAAGGAAGGGAGGTAAAGGATATAATTTTCTTATTGATTTATGTTGATGATATGTTAGCTTGTTCACAAGATAAAGCAGGTATTCAAAAGTTGAAGGAAGGACTAATGGAGGTATTTGAGATGAAGGACTTAGATCCAACAACTCGTATACTAGGAATAGATATCATCAGGGACAGAAACAAAGGAATTCTAAAACTATCTCAGGAGAAGTATCTAAAGCAGGTCATTTAATATGCAAGATGCTAGAGCTGTTATTACACCTGTTAACTCTCAGTTTAAGATTAAAAGTTTAACAGAAGATGAGTTGGCAGTGGAAGCAGAATACATGGATAATATACCCTATGCTAGTGATGTTGGCAGCTTAATGTATGCCATGATTGGATCTGGACCATACCTTGGCTATGCAATATGTCTGATCAGGAGATACATGGCTAAAACAGGTTGGACACATTGGGCAGCAGTAATGTGGGTGTTAAGATACCTAACAAGAGCTTCTAACTTGTGTTTAACTTTTTCTAAACAGTTACATTTTGATATTCTGGGTTATTGTGACTCGGATTATGCAACTGACCTTGACAAAAGCAGGCCAGTCTCTTGCTATGTTTTCCAGGTAGGTGGAAATACATTTAGAAGATCAACACTTTAAAGTGTTGTTACATTATCCACAACTGAGGCTGGGTATATGAAAATTACTAGGGCATCTAAGGAAGGTATTTGGTTAAAAGAAATGTGTATGGAATTATGTTTTAATCATGAATCTTTTAAGAGTTTTAAATTTTTTATGACTCACAAAGTGCAAATTATCTTGCAAAGAACTATGTTTTTCATGACATGACAAAGCATATAGATTCTCAATATCACTTTATTAGACACCTAGTTGATGATGATATAATGGATCTTAGAAAGATTCACACTAGCCTAAACCCATCTGACTGTCTAACTAAGAACATACCTGGTAAAAGCTTCGAGCAATGTGATACACTCAGGTTTTAACCCAAATATATTCATTGCAAGTGCACAGAAAACACAGTAGTATATGATGGATCGAATCCAAAAAGACTAAGAAAGCACGACTCTCAGTTTTAAATCGGATTAAGCTAAAAACAGATTAAAATAGTGATTGTAATCGAGAAATGAAAATAACGATAAAGTAAAAACGGTTGTAAAACAATTAACAAAAACGCTAGGCAATAGAGAATTCCGCAGGTATTCAGGTTGAAGGTCAAGGTTAACATGCATGATTGGTCAAGGTTAACATGCAGGATTGATTACTGAAAATAATTCCCAACTCGAAAGACAACAATAGACTAATCTCCTCCCGAAGTATTAAATCCCTATTCTCAAATTACTAAAGGAAAACTCCCGCCGTATTTAGATAATTCGATCATGCACTGCAATTCAGATTCGATATGTTCATAAGCCCCTAAGACAATACTCCCGCAAGCAAATGCACTTATTCATCTAGATTAGATCAGACTTCTAAACCAAATCCCTTTGATTTTATAATTTTATGATCAATGAACTAGTTAGCTACCCTAACTCATGCACTAAGAATAAATCTAGACTAAAAACCTAACAAATTTCAATCCATTCAATTAAACCCTAACAGTTAACCTGGTTTCCCCTAGAAAAACCCTAAAACCTAACAAAGAGATTACTCAGACATGATTGCAAGAACATAAATCATAGGTTGAGTAAGCATTGTAGAATTCAAAAGCTAAATTGTATATAAAGAAGTCAAAGTTCAAAAATCCTCTCAAATACAAATGTAGATCTCTTCTCTCTGAAAAACTCTCTAATCTCTTAAGCAATAAAAACTTCTTGATAAAATAAAAAATAAGCCAAAGGGCTTTTATAGTCTGAAAATAAAAGAAAAAAAAATCTAAATAATTAAAAACTAATGATAGATCTTTAGGTCAAATGCGTCTTTTAGCTTGATTTTTCTTCAGTTCGTCATGAGGGATCGATCGATCCATAAACGGATCGATCGATCTGGGCTTCAACGGGATCGATCGATCGATCTGAATTTACGTAATCCTTCAAGTGCTTTGGATCGATCGATCGATCGATCTATTCTTGTTCTAGGTCTAGATCGATCATTCTTCATTCCAAATCGATCCTTCGATGTCCATTAGGTCCATTTGCACTCGAATTCTTCCAACAATCGTCGTTATTGCTCCAGAACGTCCCAAACACAGAAAATCCTAAAAACATGCTAAAAACACAAGGAAAACACTCGGATAACGCTAAATAGTAGGTATAAATACCCACTAAAATGCGTTAAAACCGAGTGATATCACAATGCCTCGTATTGCTCAAAGTCTTCCCCTGAGCCAATGGTGCATACCAGTGAGATGCTTCTGCCAGATTGAGGTCATCTCGCAATGGTAGAAAGAAGATACGAGTTAGTTCTTCTGTTGTTATGTATGGTGTATTTAACATATACATATATTGTCAATCAATATGGATCTCTAATGGCAACTTAAATATATTAAGGAAAGATCTAAATAGTTTAACCAAAATTGTTTTAAGGTTTTGTTTTGTAAGTTTTAGGTGATTTCTACTTAATCTTCTCACAAATCACAAGAAGTGAAATTAGAAAACATACAAAATCAAACGGAAGAAGCCAAAAGAGTCGAGGAGTTACCTTACATAGGGAAAATCAAAAGTCTACTCTTCCATACTCTTCTGTATTCTCCGAGTCTCTGCAAGACGAAGCATTTTTCAGAAGAATCATGGAACAAGAACTCGTCAATATTCTTAAAGGAGCTTACAAGTTTCAGAAAAGGTTACCTTTACGAGTTCTAGGCATGGTCTCTGTTGCAGAGTCGTCTTCGAGAAGGTTGAGAGAGAAAGTCAGTTCAATGGAAGAGTGGAAAGGATTTAGGAGCTCAAGAGTCTTCTATTTTTTTGGTTCGTGTTTGAAGTCGGCTGAAGATTAGGGTTAGGAAAAACCCGCAACAAAGGTGGATATTGTAATGTGTTCATCTCGGGTTAGCGGGTCGTAGACCAAGTCAGCTAATACGAGCTGGGCTTTAGCTAAAGGGAGCTAATAACATTCGGATGGGGCACAATCAGGTGAGGCCCATTTTGCCTTGATCTCAAAACGACATAGCAACATTCTTCTTGTTCGTTATAAATTTTTTACAACAGAGAAATAAAGTAGCAGAGAGAGAGAGAGAGAGAGAGAGAGAGATAGAGTTTCAGAGCAAGTTTCCAAGAAAGGCTAAGGAGAAATCATGAGTCTTGGAGAGAGCCTACCTTCGTGGTAAAGCTTTGGAAGAAGATTCACCAATCTTCTTCGTCGTCTTCCTCTGTTTCTTACTCTTTCCTTTGCGGTGTGAAGGTCCTGCACCGGAGTTGTTTGTTGCTGGTCCAGAAGCGGAGCTGATCAACACTACAAGAAAAATTCTCATTGATAGCACACAATTAAAGCTATAATAGGCCTTTCATAGCGTTTCCATAAACGCTATGACTGGACCAGCTATCGTAGGTCGGTCACTTATTATAGCGTTACCGTAAACTGCTATCGTATAATACACTACAATAGCGTTTGATTGTATTGCTATGTTATATTTAATTTATTGATAGCGTTTTAGTTTGTTTGCTATCAAATGTCCTTTTTAACGATAGCATTTATATTTTCTCTTATAATAAATCATTGTCGACAATAGCATTTATATTTTTTGTTATAATATATCGTTGTCAACAATAGCGTTAATATTATTAGCTATGATATGCCCTCATCTATTATCGCAGAATTTTATAAACGCTGTAGTATATTATACAGTAAGATAGCGTTTGGATTTATGCTATAGTAGTATTAGTATAATGATAGCTTTGTATAATGTGCTATCAAAGGTTCTTATCTTTAATGGCAGTAATATTAATGTTATAGTATACTATAATATAAGATAGCGTTGATAATGATTGCTATCATATCCATTGTTTTTATAGCATTTATTTTGTGCTACTTTATTATTTATTATATCAATGTATAAACGCTTTTTCTATATTTATTGCTCCTGTTTTATGCGATAGAATTGTTTTTTATGACACCTTTATTATGTTATAGTCCATATTTTATCTCTGATTACTAAATTTCAGAAAACTAAACCTGAACTTCAATTCCATTAACCACCAAATGAAATCTTGG